>JAMKCH010028460.1:0-27222 GCA_023653785.1 Ophioderma brevispina | reverse complement strand
TGTTGCAATTTTTCTGCTATACAGTCTGCACCGAAGAGCCATCTTGAAAACCCTCTTGCACCACAACTTGGAGTCTTGGCATTACTTTTTTAACATCGGAAAGGGTTGTCCAGACGATTTCCCAATACCTTGCATTTCTGGTCCATCACATTCACTCGACATGGAAGCTCAGGAGATGCAATTATCATTTGAGCCAACATAACCTAACTTGATAGGTGGCCCACTTTGATATGCCAGTGAGTGCTGCATTCATTGGAGGAAGACCATCTTTTGCTCTATCTTCGGGGTATTAAGAGTTCCTTCCAAGCCTGATACGCACTCTTGGGTGCTGGTACGATTATACATCAAGCACAACGCGCTCTACTTTAATTCATTTTTTGTAATGACTAGTAAGCATTCTGCCTAATGACATATTCTGACATGTATAGCTTAAGACTGGTTGTAGCCAGAACGTTGCCCTCAGTTGGATCAAGATGAATCACATTCAGTTTGAAAAAAACCAGATTTTAAAGAAGTCTGGGGCAACCACTTGGTATAATTTGTTTTGTTGAGTTTTATGTAGGTATTACAAAGATACCTTCATTAACATAAGTAGGATGAACGTATCTTACTCTGTAAACTAATGCATACATCCGTGGTAGTTTAAGTGAAACATGTTATAGCGTCGTTTTAATTCAATCAATCAATCAATTTTTATTTGAAAACTTCAGCATCACAGCAGTACACGACCAGAAACATGGCAATAAAGAGTATAATTCAATATGATAAAGAAATGTACAAACAGCAAATATTTAACAGATGCATATAGAAAATAAAGTGAAACTGTGAATGTGAGATCGAGGTCACTGCTAAACGCAGAACTTGAAGGTGCAGTGGCCGCTTTTTAAGTTCTACAATTTATGCAAAATATAAATAGCAAAGAACAGGCACATAAAAAAGACAAGACAAAAAAAAAAACATGGACTAAAAACAACATGTCTACTAGGAAGCAAGGAGGAGGGAAGGAGGGGAAGGAAGGGAAGAAGGTAGGAAGGAGGGAAGGAAGGAGGAGAAGGAGGGAAGAAGAGAAGGGAGTGATGAAAGGACAGAGAAAGGCAGCCGAGGGAATAAAGAATAGAGGTTAGGGAGGAAAACGCACAGGAAGGATAAGAGAAAAGAAATAAAGAAAGGAAAAAGGAAGGACGAGGGGAAGGAAAGACTAAAAGAGAAAGGAAGTACGACGGACGGGGAGGGAAATAATAGGGAAAAATCATGAAGAAAAAGAAAAAAAGCCAAAGTCAAGAAAAAAGTGACGTTATCAGCATACAGCAGAGTTATAGTTATTGATGATGTCCTTCTTCATTCTCGATTTGAATGCAGGGCGAGAGGGAGATAGATTTGAGGCATTGGAAGAAGGATCCAGAGCAAGGGTCCTTGAGTTCTAGGAAGTGTTGCTGCAAGGAACAGAGTCGAGCAGTGAGGAAGATAATCCCTATATCTGGTGTTATAATGAAGAGAATGAGAGCGATGTTTAAAAAAGTCATCATCGGGAAGATCCTCGGGAGAAGCCCGTGATGGAAAACTGATACATGAAGGTTACTCAATGAAGCTTGTAAATATCATGTATGTTTCAAAGTTGACAGGAGGAGAACAAAGGATCTGTGTGATCAAGCCACAGAGAATTGGTACAAGTCCGTATAACCTTCTTTTGAAGGACGAAATAAAGAATCAAGAATTAGAGTTGTTAGACACACCAGATCATAGCGCATAAGACAAATAAGGAGGACAGAGAATGAAGAGAGTTTTAAGGGCATCTTGAGGAGAAAATGGGCGGGGACTTACGGATGATGCCATGTATTTGGAGACAATTTTAGAACATGTGATGTTGAGAACGCCAAGATGTAAATTCTAATCAATTAAAAGGCCTAGGAATTTAGTTGTTTCAACCTGTTGGATAGATGTGTTATCAATTTTAATACGATTGATGTTAGGTTATTGCTCTGATTATTGTGAAATCATGTAATTTTTCTTTTTTAATATTAGAGGACAATTTATTTAATTTAAACAATTAGAAATTTTATTAAGTTCATCATTAATTATTATTTAAAGTTTTAGGGTCATGCTGTGAAAAGAGAATATAATCATCAGGCAACAGAAATAAGTGGGAGGTTTTTAGAACAGAGTGGAAGGTCATTAATGGATAATAAAAGAGTAATGGTCCTAGGATCGAGCCCTGAGGAACGCCACACGTAATGGGTAGCAATCGCTGAGACAAGGTGTTGTTAAAGAGGACGCGTTGACGTCTACCAGAAGATAACTTCTGATCCAATTGTTGGCAAGGCCTCTGATACCAGTTGTTAAGTTGGTGCAAATAATGTTGTGATTTATGGTATCAAGGCCTTTTTAAATCAAGAAAGATACCAACGGTGTGGAGTTTTTGGCCAAGTTGTCAGTTATAAACCATAAAGCATCATTAAGTGCCTATGCGTGATCGTTAGCCTAAACCGAAATGCTGTGGAGTCAGAATTTTATGATGCTCGACGAAATTAAAAATACAGGCATAACAATTTTTTCAAGAAGCTTGGATATAGCTGGTAGAATAGATATAGGCCTGTAAGTTGGTGAAATCGTTGTTTTCTTATCACCAGCCTTGAAAATAGGGATAACATTAGCTACTTTAAGTAGAGATGGAACAGTAACCGTTGAAAGGGAAGATTAAATATATGGGCGATGACTTGACTAATTGGGAGGATGATTTGCTTAAGCAAATTATTCTGATGTCATCAGAACCGCCTGATATAACGGTCTTCAGTTAGATGTTAGCTCACTAATAGCCTCAGCGTTGTAGGGTGGGAATAAACTACTAGGATTGTTATAGGCATGACAGAGGAGGCTTGAAATCTTAATTAAAACCCATTCTTAAAGCTACCCTGTGTGAATGACTTATGCTCTATAACCAAAGGTTACAGTTTACAACAGACTATAAAAGAGTAATTAATTGGCCATCTTGAAAATGGCCACGACTGTGGTAATGCAAAAAACATCTGGATGCTTCAAAGGCCCATGTGTTTTGAAGTGGTAGTCTGATAAGGTGGAGCCGTGACACGGGCACAATTTTTTTAGATGTTTTGTACAATTTTAATTCACATCTTGATACCTACATAGACAAAACACATATCAAATTAAAGCTCTTGGTAAGATCTCTAAAATGACACCTTAAGTATGCACATAGCATGTAAACTTCTGAAGTTATGATCATTTAAGTAAAAAAAATGACAGGGTGGAGCTGAGGCTCCCACGCGGTAAATTTGTAATAACAATCACTAGTTTACTAATAACAGTCACGGTACTAAATTTATTCAATTTATTTGAGTTTATTAGAATCATTTGGCATTGATCAAATATGGAAATAACTGAATATATTAAATACTTGGCACTGAATAAAGTAAAATGTTGGACCCTCAAAATAGAAATAGATCATGGTCAAAACAGCGAAATATGATGCTATGAAATTTGTGATGGTGTATATTCTGCTTTGGTTGATGTTCACGGTTGGGAAAATAAATCTTACATAAAGTCCTTTAAGTTAAAAAAAACTGAACACTTAAAATGACAGACAGTTATTTTAAAATGTAAAGGTAGAGCTGTAACAATGTGCACTAACAATTCAAAGCAACAAGGAATTCCTTGACCTTGGCAAAAGTAGCTATACAAAAACTACCAGGGATGGTTTTTATAAGAAACCTATGAAGGAAGCCACAGTGCCAAAGGAAAGCCTCTTAATGTGGGCCTGGATTTACAAGCACAAGAAAAAATACCAGAGTTGCTCCTGAAGTCCGTAGATGAATGCGTCGTCATGTGTGCCATTTGTCATGTAACTTTCAAGACTCTCTTTACGATACCCTAATTGTATAAAAGGTTAAGTTCTAGAAATTGGTTAAAATTTTCATTTTAAATCATCAGTTGTAAACAATATGTACATGTTTTGTGCAATTTGTGCTGGATGACATTAATTCTAATTAGTATTATCATGCATTACCTTGTAGATTTGAAAAAAAAGGACATTTTCATACATGTCGACAAGATGTTTGTGCCACAGATAATCCATAGCAGGTAGCAAGAAAAAGATACATTTTTGGAAAGCTCTAGCTCTGTAGAGTTCAAATCTGATGCCTTTTGTTGATGGTGGGGTATAAATGAAAACATAAAGTTCCATGAAGTTCAGAATTTTTTAAATGAAAAATTCACCTTCTACTTGCAATCTCTCTCTAACCATTAACCCCACATGAAAAACAATGTCATTTTGGATTCCTTGTGAAATTTCCTTCATAATTTACTTTTTTCTTTGGAGCACACATGATTACTGAAATATTTTCCACGACAATTGGCGCATTTCTCAGAATTCAAAAGGTGAACTTTTTAGTGTCATGTCGAAAATCTACCAGTTCCAAACCGTGGCCTTCAAATAAAAACTTATGTTTTTACTTTATTGATTGCATGGAAAAAGACTTTCCTCATATTTATTTAATGCAAATATGTAAAATGCTGTTAATAATGGCGGCCATTTTTGGAAAATGGCGTCATACAGCTGCCATAGGATAAACCTGCAATGGCCATTTTGTCGAAAGTCTTTCTAAACACTCCAATGTGCAATCAAATGCAATGCTGGAATGCCTAAAAGCACAGTATTTATCAAATAAACATCTCAAATCGAGAGGATAAATTGCAAGTCTGGGCGGCCTTTTGCAAAATGGCCGCCATTTTCATCAGAGGACAAATCCGATCCGTGATGCCCCTTAGCTAATATCTTTCCTTATGACATTCCTAATATATGCCAAATTTCATGCTTTTATCACCAAGTGTACAATTCCCCAAAATTTGCACTATCTACTCTACTATACCATGCAATATAGACCGTAATATTTTTTTCATCATTCATTAACTAATACAATGCGATATGTATATTAATAACCCCAAAATAGGCCGGAATCCAATTCCTTTAGAAATCAATGGTAAATACATGGTTCGGAAAAGGTCCATAAATATAAACATGTTTAAAATCCCTACTTGATGGTTCTAAATAATCAATTTGGTCTATTCTTACTCAAAATGACCATTATTATATTGCATAATATATTGCTAAAAACAATAAAACATATAAGCCATTTATGACGAGCGTAGACACACACTGCAGTTATTTCCCGGTTGTTTTTATATTAGAAGGACGTTTGGGAACCGCGATATAGGTATGCATTCCCTTCTTTTTACAAAGTAGGATTTCGAGCTTTACCGGTCACATGTTATAGTTAATTACCAATACACCTGTTCAAACCTAACAAAATTGGAACATTGAGGGCGCTCATCACAAAAAGGCCTATTGTTGCTTCAGCAAGACTAGTCAAATTAAAGCAATATTAGAACAGTTTTTGAAGGGCGCCCCCAATTTTTCAAATTTTGAGATTTTTACACGTTGGCATTGGTAACTGGCTAGTAAACTTACCTGTGAATGGTTAATGCTCGAAAATTTCTATGTGTCACAAACGAAGAAATTTTGTATAGAATATTATTATCGGGGTCCCGATAATATTCAACGGCTGCTGGAAACGGCCTTCCAATGTGGAAATAGCGGGAAATAGCGTCAGGTACGTGTCTCCGCCTCATCCATAGTTGTTTCGGGCAAGTAAAGTTAGAGGTTATTTTCTCGAGGTGGCAACTATTCATCATGGACGGACATAAACAGTACATTTCCAGCTCGCGTTAAGGCCATCTGCGATCCCAATTCGAATTACAAAATCGCTATTTTGTGATACATACGCATTTTTAGCATTCTCGTTCGAAGGTCATTTAGTTTCCTAGACAATTTACCAAAGTAATGTGAAAAATATAAATTTGAAAATGGGGGCGCCTCTTCAAAAAATGTGCAATATTGCTTTACGATTTGTTTCTGCTGGCTAAGCCATATTTGATTGAAGTGATAACTGGTCATCCTAGGCTGCCGCAAAGAAGGAACGCTTGTTTTTGTGTCACAGCTTCACGGTTGTTGTGTCGATGTAGTGGAATGTGACGTTAGAACGGCATGGTGACCTGGGGTTTCTATCCCCCCACTGACGATATCATAGTCCTGCATCGTTCTCCCTCTAGTTCCGGCTCGCTGTACTCAGCAACTGTACATTGACCATAAAATTCCAGCAGGTTGAAATCCTGATAGGCTTGACTTTTGGGCAATTTCCCCAACCAAGGCTTCCTTGGAGATAAACGACCATCGCAATGTCAGACCCACACGGAATTCTCATTGGATGCCAAAGTATGGCGATAGATAGAAGAAATAGGATTGGCTTCAACATCTTAAACGACGAGCTCGTTGACTTAGAATAGAAATGTATGACTTTTACCATCGGTGATAAGATACGTAGTGCTATTGAACAAGCCTGCCTGCTGTTTTCTTGCCTGAACAAATGAAAGGACCAATGTCCTGCCTTAAGATCGTGTTTAAAAATACCGCTACAAATTTTTCGAAAGCATCAGGAAAACAGATGACAATTTCTTACTGAAAAATTTTCAATAGCTTATTTATTAAATCCGAGGTTAGTTCTCCCCAAGTGGACTGGGATGAACCAAAGGGATGCTGCATTTTAGATGTTGAGGTAGATTTTCTAATTTCTAATGTCCGATAAAACATATATTTAGATTAAATTCATAAAGGATCAGGAATATACCTTCGAGCTACTTAGTTGGGACTGAATAGTGAAGTGTTTTTATATACAAGAACAAAGCATTGACAATCCTTTAAATGATGGAAACTTGGCCAAACCCCCTTAAATGGACCCCAACTTGGGGTTCACGATTATACAGGGGTCATTTGTTAGCAATTGCTTCGGATCATGTTTAAAACCCATGTGGGGACATGTAGCGCAGATTAAAAGGATTCTAAAAAGGTATAGTTACACTATCTAGGGACGTATAGTTTCGGAGTGTGGGAAAACTGTAAAATGTGAAACGTTGAATTTCCGTCTGTACATGGTCAAAAGGTAAATGGCTTTGATTCAGGGTAATTATGTAGTGAAATGTTTCCTAGCTTAAAGGTGCTGGTCCGGATTTTTGTCTATCGTGTTCTGTACTGATATGAGAGCCTGACGCTGGTTACATCAATTACCGTGGGAAAAAGTTGCGGTTTTGATGCCAGATGCGATAATGCATGTGCAACGCCCGAGTAACTACTGTGCTAATTAGTTTTTTTATCTTTATCTTGAGAAAAAATGGATTGAAAGGTGAAATTCAGGGACGGAAATGAGAAAAAATAGCCTTTCACTGATATCAAAATTGGACCTTTTATTCGGGTAAATTCCCAACAAGTCGGAACAAGCACTGTTAATCCTCGTCCACCCAAGGGTTTTTGTACTACGTTCACGACCAAGGGGGGGGGGTGTTACTCACCCCCCTTATGTTTTCGTAATTAAACGACAAACATCATCTTGTTTGGTATCAGGTATAGCTATACATATGTCTTATCAATCAAGTACCAACATTCAAAGGTTAACAACTGAACGTCATAGTGACGTCATTCCTGAGAGCTTAATTTTACGCCAAATTGTAAGCAATCGCAAAATCGAGGGTGTCGAGCAAAATTGGTATTTATCTGGCAATAAGGGGTGTCAAGTAAGCATACACGTGTTATTACTCTCTAATATAATAAAGAAAAGTACACGTATTTGCTACAGTAGCATCATATTTACATAAAGATACCATTTTGGCATTTTCACGTAAAGTAGGGAAGGTGGCAACCACCCCCTAACTTCCGACTTTGACGAGACGTCCTTGACCCCCATGAAGTGGTACCTCCAATCTTTTTTCGCTAAAATGCCTGGAAAGGATGGAAACTTAACAATACATAAAAGCCTTAGATGGATCGTTTTGCGTTTGTGTGACAGGGGGTCATCCGTTAGGGGGTGGTGGTAACCCCCCCCCCCTTGGTTGGACGAGGGTTAAAGGTTTTAAATGAGGAATAGTTTCCATCATTTGTTATGCAAAGTTATACAACAGAATAGGTCACAGGTCAATAGAATCCAATAGCTGCCAATAGCCGTTGACTTTGTTTGCCATTTTTTAATAACAAACACGTAAGATAATCAAAACTCTTCCTATATTTCATTCTATAGGCCTAAGCTGAACCAACAATTTGAACCACGTTTTACAAAATTTCAGCAACTTTTTAAATTTTTTGTCCCCTGTACCAACTAAAATGGACTTTTTCACCATGTTTACAGTTTTCAACTCATAATTCCAACACTATAATCCATAGGTAGTATAAAACTATGGAATTCTTGGGTCATGCTGTTACCAATAGGTAGCAGTTTGCATAGTTCTCCTGCTTTCTACAATGGTTTATGTAGCCTTTAAGTTTTATCAAGACGTAATACTATTAACATTTTGCATACCGTGTGGTTCCAATGTTATACCACACGGTATTAATTCCGACCCTTAATTTTTCAAGCCTCTGTTCCTTCCGCCGCTACCGTCTGAGTCTGTTCTTAAGGTCTTTCTCAACTCCATTTGATTTGCGCCCTCATGCTTCCCCGCACATTTCAATTCACATTTGCCATTGTGAGTTTTCACACTCATTGACTCTCAACTGCGCCATCCTACCCTCGTCGGCTCTACATTTAGTTGTGCCGTTATTTTTTTTTCAGATGTAGTTTTTACTGTTATTAGTCATCTCTTTTGCATAAGTTCCACTTATATTATATTTTTTCGTTATTTTTAATACCGTTTATATTACATTTTCTTGCATGCTAGTACTTTTGAAAAGTTTTAATATGTTTGGGTAATTTTCCATTCATTCTTTCCCCTGTATTTCTTGTACAGTGCTCTGATGAAGCCCTGGTAGGGACGATAGCTTAACCATTGCATGTGAACTGCAACGTTTCACCACCCTAATTTCTCACGCCTATAATATAATTTATTTATCTAGGAGAGGTAACTCGTAGTTGTATGGCCCACTCTAAATCTCGAGATACTGTGCCAATGTCCGATAATTTTTGAAAGCTTGCACAATATACATTTTGTTGCATAGGTCTTGCTGTTTCATTTAACACCCCATTTGTGAAAATGCGAACAAAAATTGCTGAGCTAGAACGCCTGGAATAGGCCAGTCAAAATAGAATGGATGTTGCCTTAACCCAACACTAATTGCAACAGAATCAATTCCAACAGAATTGATTTTAGTAGAATTTTGATATGGTGTTTTAAAGGTATTCTCAATATAATTCAGTTGGAATTGATTCTGTTGCAATTAGTGTTGGGTTAAGGCAGCATCCATTCTATTTTGACTGGCCTAAATCTGCTATACACGAATCCGATTTTACACATTCCAACACCTCACTGGCAGCCATAGCTGGGGTGCATCCTGCTTGAATTCACCCAAATGTGCAGATTAAGTGTTGCTTTTGAATTATACTTATCAAGGTGGTACAGACGTATACAAAGATTTGGGTAGGTTTTGGGTTGGAGGCCCCCAGTAATGGCGGATCAATTCTGACCATCATTTGGCTGGTCGGATTCGTCTATAATACTAATTACTGGCATTGAATTTACCAATCATACTGATATATTGATTGCTATACCCTCCAAAACAAAACAAAATTTATAATAGACATGAAAGAATATTTCTTGGAAATGGTGTGGGGGTGATTGCTCATCCATATCCAAACCGTTATGCGCGGGGGACTACCGGTTCGAGAACCAACTTGTATTAGTTTTAAAACTGTTACATATCCCAAACACCATTCGTATTCTGGGGTCCGTTCCCGAAACTTAGTCGTAAATGCATACTATGTCATGGCCTGGAGGGACCCAAATTGTAACTGGTATGAAAGGTCTGTTATGTAGGACATACACATGAGTATGCACGTATGGTTACGCACAAGCTTGGGGAACGGGCCCCTGACAATTTAACAATTTGCAGCTTTACATTGGATTTACTAACTGAACATAATAAAAAAAAATTCAATAACCCCGCTCTCTCTCCATCAACCGTTTACATCCCAATATTCAAGAAGCAGTTTTGCACGTTTGGTCACTTCATCAAATTGAATTTGTTTTCCAAACATGTGATTGCTTTAACATAAAGATAATTATTAAAGACACTCTCGGATACAATTTGCGGGAATAGGCCAGTTTAAAAAGGAAGGATAACTCTGTAGAATCCTAATAAGGAATCTTTTTAAAATAAGATCATTATTAGAACTTTCTGATATACAATTCCGGGAATAGCCAGTTTAAAAGTGAAGGATAACCTGTACAATCTTTTAAGGAATCTTTTAACATAAAGGTAATTATTAAAGACACTCTCTGATACAATTTGCGGGAATAGGTAGTTTAAAAGTGAAGGATAATGTAAATTCTTATAAGTGATTCTTTTTAACATAAAAGCTTAAATTAGGGAAAGACACTCTCTTATACAATTTGCGGGAAAGGCCATTTAAAAAGTGAAGGCGAACTTCGGTAGAATTTCTTAGAGGATTCTTTTTAACTAAAAGTAATTATAAAGGACACTCTTGATACAATTGCGGGAATCGGTCGTTCAAAGTGAAGGTAGAAAACTCTGTAGAATCCTTATAAGGGATTCTTTTTAACTAAAGATAATTATTAAAGACACTTTCTGATACAATTTGCGGGAATAGGGCAGTTTAAAAAGGGAACTCTGTGGAATTCGTATAAAGAAAAAAAATAACGCTACTGAAAGAGTTTCGATTTTATGATTAGCCTCTCAGCTGATGGAAAGAGAAATGCAGTTCGTTTGAAACAAAAAGAAACAAAACAAAAACCTGACCAATCTTTTTAAACTCCGTATGGTAGTTTTCCGCGGCATTCGTGAGTCGTATAATAGGGGAGTTGAAACACTTGGCATTTTAAATATGATGGACCAACACGTTTTGTTTTGGACGCCAAGAGAAACTATAGGCATCGACAGAAAATACAAGGTCTAATCCTCGTACGCAGCATGTTCTGGTACTCATACTGAAATTACCATGGTTTTGTTATTTCTTGAAAATTTGAAATGTATAAACGTTGCCTTGTTAACATTAACTGCATAAGGGGGGGGGGAATTTTCTAAATTTTGTACCCATTTTTGTTTTTCAGCCGGCGATTTTAACGCGGCAAATATTTGGTTATATTTTTTGTATTCGTCTAACTTAGTTGCGCTGCATTGGTGCAAAAAAAATCAAATCCATCGCGTCGTTTTTTGCGTTTAATTAGCATGGGTCCCCTAGGAGCCCCCCCCACTTATGCACTAACGGAATTGCCCATGACAAAAATGAAAAAATCTTATTAGAGTTGCTGTGATTCTGATTTTCATAAGGCATACACTAGTGACATAAACAAAGTAAATAATTAATTAAAACTAGAATTTCGCGGTTCTAGGCTATCGCGCTAGCTATATTCAAAGGAAGTATAAGCTGTGGGCCGCCCCATGACCTTTTGACCCTGGCCACGGACTTGATAGATCATCTTGAGGGATCGCTGGTGCAACTATGACAAAAGTTTGGTTCCAATTGAACTTCAAAGTTTCAATTTAGATCAATTTTACATGTTAGCCCATTTGCAACTTGACCCCACATGACCTTGACATTGCAACATGACCTTTGGACCTCATCAAAACGTATGAGGGATCCCATGTGCACTATGACAGAGTATGGTTCCAATTGAAGTTAAACTTTCAATTGCGGTCAATTTAAAAAAAAAATAACAATTTTTGACCACACATCCACACAAAACACACACACATAACACACACCTACACACGCACAACGGATTGCTAGTGGTCCTGTCAGCTATAACTGGCGCCCACAAAAATCTTGCAAGTATGGTAGGCATTTGGTGCATAATTTTTTATAACATCATGTAGCGGTTTACTGTAGGAACCTATGGTAAAATTATACAAGTAATCCCTAAAAAATATAAAATGGCATGAGATACATTTATTTTGTGCGTAAATGGTAAATAGAGTTCATTATTCACCAAAAAGCAATCAGCGCAAGTCTAGGTGAAGCAATGCAGTAGAAAATGCGGAACACAAATTGTGTCTTTTTCGCACATTTGAATCGCGAAATTAAAATCAATGTTTTGCCCCTAATTTTCTTATGAAAAATTTATTAGTTTTATTTCTTTATTGTTGAGTTCTTTGATGCCTTCTAATATGTGGTGGATTTCATCTAAAAATCCTTTATGGAAAGTGGTTTATTAGGGGGGTCCCTAGGAACCCCCCCCCACCGTTATGCACTAACGGAGTGCAAACCCTTATACAGGTTAAGTGTTAAAATTCTTGATCATGCAAACGATAGGCACCCCTCTTTTTTGTACACGGGTAAGCCGCTTTTACATCGTACCGGTTTTAAAACTTGTAGTTGAAAGAGGATTATAACATTATTGTAAAAAACTGCCAGCAAAGGCGTTCCCTGGGATTTTATGAGAAAGCGCTTACTTCCGGATGAGAAATAATTAAGTGTACTGTATGCACAAAATTTGTACAAGCTAGGTGCTTCCAGAGCTTTGAAACTGGATCAAGTACCATTCCAAACTAGTTAAAAATGATAGAATGTGCCAAATATCCTAAATGTTCATATCTTATGGTTAATTGTGCCTTTTAACAGTTTTGCCTCTTTTTAATTTCTTTTCTGCCACAAAAGGCATCCCTGTTTACCAAAAGTTATGTATTGTTAGGTGTTTGTTTGTATGTGTGCGAAATGCGTTCTTGATAACTGCAAACATATATTTACAAATAGAGTATCAACTTTAATTACAGATCTTATATACACTATGTAATAAATATATGCCTGTAATTTATCATGGGGTGCATGTGCTTGCACATGTGCGTGCGTTGTGTGGTGTGCGTTTTGCACCTGCGACATAAGTGTGTGGATTCATTTTTACCTTCTTCACATTTCTATTATACAGAACACTAATCATTCAAAAATCGGGACAAAGAATAAAACATCTAAAATGAACATGTCGTACCAATTAATTGATATTATATATATCATACATATTTACTTTTAATGTATCATATAACAATTGTTATAAATACTATTAATATAAAGTATTGAAGAATCTTAATAGTGGAAAAATAAGGACATTCTGCCGCTTATAAAACATTTGCAGTGTGTATTAATGCGGAAATAGTCTGGTGCTCGGCAAAGAACCTTGAATGTGACCTTGCGCAAGGTCACCCAAAACTTTTTGAGTTCTAGGACAAGATTGACCTAACTGAATTCTAAATCTTGATGCAACTTTGTCAACCTTGAGCATTTGAGATAGGGTAGGGGGTAAATTAACAGGGGTAAAATTTGTAAAATGCTTCATAATGGGTTAAAAGGTGGATAGTCATGTTTCATCTGCGTCCTTGGATTAAAAAAAGGTATTAGTTGCTATATCTAGGACATTTCTTTTAACACATCAAGTCTAAAATGTTCAAGGTCATCCTAGGGTAACAACAAGTAGAAGGCACAGCTTCTTTCAAAAGGGCTTCAAATCTTCTTGTTTGCTTAATGTCAAAGATTTAGTTACACACTTTGTGGACATTTGTGGCTATAAATAAGGAGGAAATAATGGAGAAGGTCCACAGGGTCTATGGGGGTTAAATATTTTAGTCTCTGTTAGATACTTAGCAATGATTGAAATGAGGTAAGTTTATTTCTGTTTTAACATCCCATACGAACAATTTGAAACACATATTTGACACAAATCGCTCCACCGATCGTTGTAAATATTTAATCCCCTGATGACCTTGAACAAATTTTTGGTCTGTAGTGTAAAACACCAAAGGTTGCAGGTATAGCAAACTGACCTTTTGTAAACCGTAGACACAGATAAAACCAATTCTATACATATTTGTAAATCACATGAAACATTTCAAATTTTACCCCTGTTAAATTACCCCTTCCCTATCTCCACAATGCTAAATGTGCCAAAGTGGCATCATCCAGATTGGAATCAGCAGGTCAATGTGCTAGAAACCATCAAAAACAATTTTGTGTGGACGCTGGCGCAAAGTCATATGGGTCGAGACGGACTAAAATTATTTAAAAAGTAAACATTTTCGAATAATTTATAAAATTAACAGTATAGAAAACACCATTTTTTATATTGGCCGCCATATTGAAAAAACGCTTCTAGTGTTTAAAATATGTAAGATCTCTAGAATAACTCAAAATAAATAAATGTTAAACGAGAAATGTATATTTCAACAGAGTTTATGACCCTAAAGGTCTAGCAAGTTGACAGAATGAAGTTCGGTACCTAAAGAGAAGTCTAAAACGAGTCATTGTTGGCAGCCATTTTGATGACGTCATTGTAATATTCCCCCACAGGGATTTTGGGCCAATTGTGAGATAGTCAGGACCCATACTTTCAAAAAATACCAAATTAGCATTGTAGTCGATAGAGTTGCAGTTCCGCCTTTCTAAGGCACTTTTTAGCCATTCTCCTCTCACCTATTATAAGGGATGTACGCAACGTAATATTATACTCGATTCGCGCTGATATAGGGAACCACCTGTACTTTCTTTTACGGGTGAGAGCTATTTGTGATGGGCACACAGAAATTAAACTTTGTAGCACTCCTTAATCCGTGCGTTCTTATACTGTTGCTCTACGGTCAATACATTGTGCAGTGGTCAAAACACAGAGGGTCGCTGGTAAAAGTAAATGTATTTTAATATGTGAAATACTATACCTGTATGAGGCAGGTGCGCTATTGAATCCTTGAATCTGGTAACAATGTTTTTCGCGCTGTCCTCACAGATGAATGGGGCCTCATCATGACTTTATACGTTTAACCTAAACCAATTCGACTAAGCAATAGTCAATACCCCCAACTCAGATGGTTCAACGTAGTTCTTAATAGCTGAGCACGTTTTGACTGAAATATTTGAATATGAAACCTTGGCCCACAACATAAAAAAACGCCAACACAATTGTGTAATTCATGTCGGCAAGACTTCCATATTACCCCCCCCTCGCATATATTTACATACACATAAAATGGTTATTATTTTAGCTGTTTATGCCGTTTTTTATCAACAAGGCCAAAATTAAAATAAATTTTGTATCAGTACAGATATACGAGGGGTACATATGGAGCTTTCCTTAATGTCGCCCTAAAAAATCGTGATAGGCGTGTATTTGTGTTCATTAGTAAGCAATGTAGAACGGACTGTATAGTGCCCAGCAGGAATTTTTTTTCCCCCATCCTTACTCTGATTAATTCTACTAAATATGATTTTAATTCATTAATTCGTCATGCAAATATTTTGAAACCTTTTGCAATCAAATTCTTACATCTTAACTTTAACGAGTGACCACAGAAAAGCGTTTAATTCCTATACATCGTTTTTACAGTGAGGTCACAGTACAGTGAAGTAGTGAATGAAATATAAATCAATTGTATTAAAAACTACAAATTCAATTCAAGGAATACAGTAAACAAATTACTTTTGTACCGGCCCTTTACCTTTCAAGCCACTTTCTATTGTTAGGCACGAAGCGACTTCTTGGGTAGATTAAAATGCTTCTTTCCTATTTCACCTAATGATATGATCCACAACTTTTCCCCAGCTCCTATCTCAGCGCGAATCGAGATAGTTCAATCAGAGAAGATGAGAAAGAAGGAGATATGGCTCGATTTTGAAAATCCGATTACCCAGGAATACTCTCATTCACCAGCCATGGTTTTAGGTAACTGCAAGGGCCGCTCGATTGCACCTTTGAAGTAATCTGTTCATCCGACTTAACTTGGCCAGTCAGGAAATTTCAGAACAGAGAGGAATTGACACACTGCTATACTAAACCGTTTTAATGAATATTCCAGCTAAAATTCCCTGCGGAAATGACCTCCATGTTTGTTCTGATCGATAATTATTTATTTTAATCATTGAGGAAACAGTGACTTTTTAACGAAAGAAAACAGCAAAATTAGCCCTTGATTTAATTTTTTTGAGGTCAATAAAGTATGTTGTTATTTTAACCGAAGTTAAACATAGCCGGTTAGTTCCTGTGAAATACGATAGATGATTGATTAGATAAATGCATTTTGAATACAACCAACCAACCTGTTTGTGTCCTAGACAGGGGTCAAAAGGAGCCAAAATGCTTTGAAAATTTGGGGTCAAAGTTTGTCTGTAAGTGGATAGAAGAGGACGTTCGATGTACTGGTCAGACCAAAAGTGGTAATGAATTTGTGTAATGCAAGTTGGCAACTGGGTTAATTGGAATAGTTCTGGATTTAATGACAGTGCATGTATGTTCTATTGAAGAAACGCCAAGTCTTTGATCGAATATCAAATTCGGATTTAAGGGTAATTAAGATGAATAGGGCTGGAATTTTTTCTTCTAATTAAAATCGTTTATCTTTTGAAGTAACAGTGTGAGAAGGTTTGTAAAACGTTTTTGAGCCCTTCGTCTTTCTCCTTTCTCTGGTCAATGAGTAGGGTGCAACCACCACACCCTAGCCCTCTTAGGTAATTCTCTCTTTCTTAGCCACTATTCTCCTCAATCTCTCTCTCCTATCTTTCAAAGGGGATGTTTTCAACTTCGATTCGTTTTTGTTAGGCTATTTTGTTTATTTATCTATTGACAGCAGAAAAAAAACCACATTCTTCGCACTTTATTGTTCAAATTCCTGTTTTTTGCATCTTATAACAAACCAATAGCAAAAGCATTTGCTTACAGTGAGGTATTGTGTATGAATTTTTACACTTATCGGTGGATCTGGTCCAAATTATGCCCTGACCGGAAAGTTGATGTATATACACAATGTTTTGCTGAAAATGATAGATTAAGGTCTGTAGAATAAGAATCTGCCGGGGGCCAATGCGGGCTCCTTGGGCATCTTTGAGAAATCCAAGATGGCGTCGCCAGAAATGATAATTATTATATTCAACCCTTATTATCAACTATGAGTTACTAGCTTATATAGGATCCAATGAACAAAATGTCTGAACTGGTAACATTAAGTCATACTCAAAATTCAAATGGAAACGCCAAATCTAATCAAGATTTAAAAAATTACCCTTATAACAGCAAAATACTGCGATAACAAAGATAAACATGAAGTACTTAGATTATGGTTAGATACAATAAATGTATTGAATGATACTTTTAAAGTTTGGTTGTAAACATGACGTCATCAATATGGCAGCCAGAAAAACGTGATTTATCTTAAAAAACACTTGAAACAATTTCTAAATATTACCTTCAAGTAAAAAATTATTGTGTCAATGCAACGATTAGAAATGATCTATGATCATAACCACGACGATACCAGGTAATCCCGATGAATAAAAAGTTTCAAATTATTAAATGAGTGCAATATATATGAAAAATGTAATTCCTACTGGGATATTTTGAAAAAATTTGCACCATATTGGTTTTTTATTTCGTTTTGGCGCATTTAAAAACAAATGAAATGTATGCTTGTACATTGGTCGGATTTCAAAGGTACAGTTCTAATGTCATTGGCACATTGATTTGGATTTGACGGCCTGGTGTAATATTTATAAAATTTGTGTTTTTGAAGTATTTTTGAAGACGTGTTTCACGTTTTGGCTGCCATATTGATGACGCCATGTTAACAATTTAAAAGTATCAGAATACATTTAATTGGGTCTAAACACATAACCTTAAGTAGTTCCAGTCTATTTTTATCGCAGAGGTATTTGCTCTGTTTTGTTTGTATAGGGCATATTTAAAATTATGGAGTTGGCTTCCAGTTTGGAATTGAAAGAGGACTTAATGTTACAGTGGCCATTACACTGTTCATTGGATCATTATAGTATATCTAGTAACTCTATAGTTTGATAATATAGGTTGAATATATAATTATCATAATCGGCGACGCCCACTTCTTGGATTTCTCAAAATGCAGGATGCCGCAGGGTGGCACACCGGCAGCAGGATTCACTATTATACACACCTTAATCTATAATTTTCAGGCCCACAACAAAAAAAATTGTACTATATACCTCAATTTACGGTCACATGAAGGTTCTACCTGACTACTTATCACCGAAGGGTGGTGGTAGCACCCCCTTACGGTTTCTTTCTCGCCAACTGAACCCACATTTTTTAGGGTGCCAATTAATTTAATGTATATTTTGTGAATCTGACTTTTAGGCTCCTTTTCATGCAAAAAAAACTTCCACCGGGGAATAAGCAAGATGCAGGGTGATTATCCCAAAATGATGGATGGAGGGCAACCCTCTTCGGGGCAGAGAAAGTTAGTAACAGCCTGCAGAGTACAGATACTGTTTTGGTCCAATGATGGTCATCCTTTTTCATTGATACAAAAATAAGAACCAACATACCTAAAATTACGCCAGAAAGTTTGCTTGTCAGGAAAACTGTCAATTCTATAGCACCAGTGTAGAAGTAGGGCACAATTGGTTGTTTATCAAAAGGATAAAGAATGTCCGATTTTCGATCCGGTTGTTGGCTCAAACGTGTGATGGGAAATGGACTAGTTTTATAGATTTACAGAGAACAGTCTATAACAATACTTAACGAAGTTGCCAAACCAAATATGTGTTGAGATTAATGATGCAGGCTGGCATAAATAAACAAACTCACAAAGGAAAAAAAAAAACAAAAACCTGCGAAACCGTTTAGGGTATCAAAGAAGTGAATTTTTAAAAGGCAATACGGTTTGGTTGGTGGGTGTGTCATGTGTTGACATTTTCCAAATAAATATACTTGACATGTTACCTAGTTGCCCAGAAGTTTTAATGCGTTTCTATCATTCCCCCGGAATTGCCCTTACCCTGGATTAAATAAGTTCTTTCTTCGCTCTAAAAATCTCGCGACGAACTGTGTTACGCAAGGGTTTCATTGCTACTGGAAACGTCCTTTCGGTTGTCTCTCACTGATTATTAAGCTTATTAACCATAGCCCGTCATCCAAGGGTTTCAGCTGAATGGACCTCTGACTGTCTCTCAGAGAAAGGTGAACTCAATACCAGATGTAATGGTTCGTAGAAGACGACATTAGTACTCCATGGAGCAAAGAGAGAAAGATGCTTGCATAAGAACATTGGTTACGCAAAATCGGCTAGAAGTAGTAACTGATTTTGCACAGTTATTATGTTTAATTATACCTTTCCAATACTCTGGAGTATGTCGAGGTTCAAAAGTTGCACATTTGGATGAAAATGATTACAAATGTCATCATAATGATTTCATAAATATCAGGGACCAGTAGATTGTACCTCATGCTGCATTGACATGGAGCAAATAATAGCACTGTTGATATCCAGTAAATCCGCTAGTATGCAGAGGATAAAGAACTTTTTATCTGGAAGTACAGAGCCATTGTTATTACCCACACAGTTGAAACAGATTTCAGGTGCTCATCACCTGATTAAGATTGAGCTATGTTTTTTCATGACGCAAAGCACAAGATACTTGTCCTCTTTCACGAATAAATAAACTTTAGGCTTCTACTGTGCGTTCAATTAACTTTGACCGTATATTTCATCATTTTTTCCGAAAAGGAAACAAAGATGAACAAAAATCATGAAAGAAAGCAACAGTTGTTTGGCACACTGTGACCTAACACCTTTGTGCAGAAACAAAACTTAACCTACAGTAACCTGCCGCGTAATTCCATTTCTATTCAATTTACCGTGTTGTTAGCATATGTCGCTGGACCCCCTTCTTTTGTATTTTTCTAAATACATGGTGGTAAATTGAATAAAAGTGAGGTCCAGCAATAAGTTCTGGATCTTGGTTCCGCACAAAGATGTTAGGTCACAGCTTACCAAGCAACAAATGCACCATGAGTTTTGTTCATATTAGTTTCTTTTTTCAATTAATGATGAAATATACAGTCAAAATTATTGAACTCACAGTAGAACCTCAAAGTTTATTTTAATCGCGAACGAGGCCAGATCAATCCAAGCTGGGTAGACATTTCATATAGGAGTCCCAAGTATACAAATGAGGTATTGTCAATAATTCCGTCCTGCGCTACTTAACAATATCATACAGAGCATGCCGGACTCAATGGCAATACCTCATTTGCGTACTTGGGGCTTTATGTGAAACGTCTATCCTAAAAATGGGCGGGGAAACGAGTCTATAACACTTGACATCTTTTCAGCTTGACATGGACAGTAACAACGGTTCTGCAGTTTCCAAACTAACAAAGGGGAATTGAAGTGCTTTGTCCCGTGAATACCAGGTGGATTTACTTATCAATAACGCCACTATTTGCTTGAGTCAGTGTAGCATAGTGTATGTCCCTGATCACTGATATTCAGAAAAGAAATTGAGATGGGATTTATTCATTTTCATGAAAATGTGCAACCTTTACAAATGCCATACCCAATAAATTAGTCAATAGTAGAATATTAATTTACAATATTTATTATAAGTTATAGTGGAAAATTGGTTTACTTCTGACGAAGATGTAATCAAAATGAACCATTTTTCCTTTGATCCCCTGGGCCCATTACGGAAAGAGTTCCATATGTACCCCCCTTAAAATTTACAGGAAACAAATATACTTATTTGGCCTTAAACTAACAAAAACCCTAACCTAATGCCATCATTTAAAAAAAATGTTACATGTAAAACTTCAAAGGGATTACATATGGAACTCTTGCCCGAATGACATTTGCCAGCGCTGTTGCCTGGTCATAAACACCTAACCATCACAATCAGTTAGCCACGACCAAGATTCCCGAACATTGGAATCCATCATGGTAGTACCATACGGGACCACGATCTGTAGATTGCACAGGAAACCTGGTCAAAAGGGAACCACAGTACGAATGAATGATCCACTTCCCGATGGTGAAAATTATTTATGCTCTTTGTACTGAGGATCGATGTAAGTGATATTTTTATAAGGATTGCGTCCAGTTGGTTATGACAACCCGGGAAAGATATTACCAGAGCAAATCTGCGAGGTAATCCAGTTGATTATATTACCAGCATCAGGGTGTTGCGTCTTATATTAAACAACAGGGATCAGTGAGCTCGTTTCTCAATGCTTTTTCTCAGAGGCAATTGTCATGGCATAAGAAAGCATCGAAATATCACGGGGTAATCTCCGTGGTCTTACTTTTACCCACACTACTTCCAGATGATCAGCACTTTAATATCATCAAATCTTTGGGCTCCAAGGGTCTCACGTGCATAAAATGAACTCACCACTCCCTTCTATCGGGCCGACTTTTTGTTATGAGCACAAAACTCATAAATATCGAAAATGTTTCTAGGTGTGCTTGGGAAAACTTGGTGTAGAATTAAAAATAGTCATATAAAAAACTAAAAATAGTCACATAAAATGCTTATTCCAAAGTTATAGATGAATCGGATTATGTTTTCCTTGCAGTAAACATTATGCCACAGCTATAACCGTGCTATAGGGTACTCTGTATAACAAAAAAACTCCGGATCTGGAAATGGACAAGCATTATGTATATGCAAATATTGTTTTTTATTATTAAGTTATTTCAAAATCTCTGAGCAGCCTTTAAGCCTTTAATAAGGTCCATTCACTGAACTGAAGTTATGGCCTAGCTCTAACATGCACACTAATTTATCACGTATGTTCAAAAGTGCTCTTCTGTAACGTAGGTACATGCTTACGGATGAGCAGTGAGGCGTAGTTAATGGAGGTCAGTCAAACATCCAACAAGTACACGTTGTATACACACTATGGAATCGGTATGCGGAGTTTCTATTGAACGAAAGTGTCGTTTTTCAAGAATATCAGCTATATGCTCAAATACCGTCCATTTACATGGATACAAACCAAAACATCCATCCATAACAGCGAAATTGAAGGAAATAATGACAGCGTGAGCGGCCCGCAGTGATAACGTCTCCCATTTTTAATGGGGACGGTATCAAACGCTTTCTGAAAATCGAGAATAATAATCTGTTTGAATTGTGTGTCCATGTTTCCAAGCCAAGTCTTCGATGTTATGATCAAGTGAGATTCGCCGGAAACGTTGAGAGACGAAAGCCATGTTGATCTCATCCACGATGAAATTTGATATTTCCCAAGGTGATTCATGATATCGCAAATAATATGTGTTTCCATCAATTACAAGTTAAGAAGTCCCGCGAAAACTGGTCGGTAATTGGCGGTCGCATTTTGCCCTTATTGACCTACTTATTTATTTATTTGAAATAGCCTGGGGGGATATTAACAGGGGCCAGTGTAAAGACTGTGTGAATATGTCTGCTAAATTGGGTGCAGACGGAATCCCCATCTTACCCACAAGCCTTTTTATGATCTATTCTCCGCCTAATTTTTTGTACCCCATATTTTGGTAATATCATCAATGTTGGGAAAACGGTTACAAGACCCATCAGATTTATTCTGAGCACACTGGAACTCTTTTTGTACTGTCTTCCTAGCTTTTTGAACTGTTTTCTTAATTGAGTGTGTTATGCATTCTCGTAGGTTGTATGCACGTTGGTTTTTACTCAGACATTGAGTGCTACAATAAGTGTGTGAGTCAGTACAAGCAAATCATGTGTTTGAACGCTATGTATTATGACAAAATCAGAATAAGAAAAGTTATCGCCGGTGCGACACACTTTGACAACTGATTGGATATTTAGTCCCACTAACTAATTTTGTGCAAATTTTTACGAAATTTGATTGCAGGCAAATAGGAGGGGTTTTTTCTTAAAAAATTATTTTCCAAGATTCTATGGAGAATGGGGTTATAGAGGGCGCTATAACATACCCAAATCATGAAGCCTTTGTAGGCCTATCTGGCAAGATTCCCGCGATTGATTTGTCTGATTTGGCTAGAGCTGATAGTATTGCATGATCCTACTTATATCAGTTGCAAAATTGTGTCGCCATTGCTTAAAATTGTTCTAAAAATAAAAGAGAAATTTGTATAGGGTCAAACAGCTGGATCCAGGATTTTTATACTCTCCTCTGAGTTTGGTTCCTGGGACAGTTCAACACCCCCCGTAGCAGGGGAATGTGTTGTAAGAGTGTACGCTCGGATAAAAATTGTGAATTTTTGCCAACAAGTACTTTAGGCATTGATAATCCATAAAATGATTGAAAGCACTTGACAACCCCCCCTTAATGGGCCCCAGGCTTGGTTTCAAGGTTATACAGGGGTCAAAAATTCAAAAATGTTCTGAATGTGTAAAAAGCACACCCGTGATGTTTGTTGGTCACAAGGTTCCAAAAAAGGTATAGTTTACACTATTTGGCTTATAGTTCCGGAGTTATGGGGTAAAAACTGTAAAATGGTGAAACAGTAAATTGGTGTGTACAGGGGTTAAAGTTAAAAGTTGATTTGATTCAGTTAATATGTGGTGCAAATTGTTTCCCATAGCTTAAAGGATTGAAATAACGAATAGTTTGCCTTATCTTATGCTTAGTTTTCACGTTATCCAACCAAAATAGTCACAGGTCAATAGAATCCAATAGCTGCCAATAGCTGTTGATGTATTCGCCATTTGGTTAATAGCAAGACACGTAAGATAGTCAAAAACTCTCCCTATATTTCTAAAACCAACAATTTGAACAACATTTTACAAAAAATTGGAGACAACTTTTAATTTTTGACCCCGGGACAAACCAAAATTGACTTTTTCCATTTTTAAAGTTTTTACCCAATAATTCATAAACATAAAGTCACAGGTAGTAGAAACTATACCTTTTTGGAAGCGTTGAAACCAGACAGATAACATGGTATGCTTTTCCACACAATCGGAACATTTTAAAAATTTTACCCTGTGTAACCTTGAAATCAAAAGCGGGGGGCCATGGAAAAGGGTGTGGCACAGTCTCCATCATTTTTTGATTATCAATGTTAAAGTACTTGTTACCAAAATTTCACAATTTTATCCGGATTTGCACACTCAAATAGGATCTGTTACACAGTCCCCCACTAAAGGGGGGGAAAAACGAACCGGGTTCAGTATGTGTGTGCAATTTTTTAAAAGTGTTACCAGTTCACCTATCTGAGCTTTGAAAATAGCTGCGTCAGATATTTGTAGACGCTGTGAAAGAGCATTCCAGTCAGTCTTTCTGGAAAGAATGAATTTTTGTAGGAATCTTCATGGTTGAAGTGGAATAAAAGCTTTGCTGTCGAAGATTCTGGTAAAGGTGTTAACGGTTTTGGACCGGGATGGCTAGGTCTTTCGTAGGCTTCTGGTATGCTAGTTTTGGCCAGTTTAGTTCGTCAAAGGGAGGGTCTGGCGAAATGTGCTGCCCGACGCAGAACGATTTCAAGATGGAAAGTTGGTCCACGGTATAAGGGTCCCACACTGCAGCGCGATATTCCAGGGAGGGTCGAAACAAGATCTTGTAGGCTATGTCCTTTATTTTTCCTCTGTGCATCTACGAAGATTTACGGTTTGCACCCCACCCTCGACCCAAGGAATCTGTTAGCTTTTGCAGCTATGTGATTGATGTGATTATTCAATTTTAATTTCCTAAAGGGTAAGAATTTTATTTGTTTCCTGTAGGATTGTACCATTTAGTGAGTAGTTGTAGTGTTTTGGATTTTTTTTGGAATTTGTTATTCTGAGTACAAAACATTTGTCCTTCATTACATTCCATACCCATTCTTCGGTCAAGTCTCTATTAGTAAGATATCGTCGTGGTCCGTGGCTGACGGTTCTGTAGATACAGTCATCAGCAAAAAGACGTAGTTTAGGTGATTGGGTCAGATTTGGACCAAGTACTGTGCCCTGCGGAACGTCTGATTGGACATGTACCCAGTCTGAGCTATCATAACAACCCTCTTGCCTTTCTTGCATCAGGAAGTTAGAGATCCACGTGTGAGTCGGGTCCGAACTCCATAATCCGTCAGCTTTGTCTGAAATCCATTATGATTGTGTCTGTCGGCCCTTGTCGAGGGACTTGGCAAAGTCATTTGTAGTCAGAATTAGTTGAGATTCGCACGATCGTTTTGGCGAAGCCGTGTTGATTGTCGGTCAGAATATTATACTTGTCAAGATGGTCCTTGATGTTTGATCGGATGACATGTTCCATCACCTTAACGTCCGAATGGAAATGTTGGTACTTATCGTGGACACATACACAAACAAACTCTCATTGACGCCTGTTAATAACAATTTAGTGACAAGTCACCGACGCTGAATTCGCGCATGTGTAGTACATTCGGGTGAGTGACCTAAATATACACACAACGAAATGTGTGTACATCGTACGTGTCATGCAAACCATGCTTGACCGCGCCCACAACACGTTTCCGCGCTATAATTATGACAGCAATCAATACTCCATTGCAATTCCCATTTCAAACTGGTTCCACTGCCGGAAATAGCCATTCATATTTCCATTGTCAACCTTATTTTTAAAGTGAATGTCACCTTGCATGATGACACTGTGGGTTCAGGAAGTGATAAACCTAACTACCGCCACACATGTCTCATTAGTCACATTATTTCGCGCATAATCTACCATTTTTTTTATTAAGTATTACTTTTTCAACCCTCAATTTCCGGATTGACTCATGGCGCAACGGTACTGCATAAAGACAACACCACCTGAACAACGGAAGTCTTATTTAAATTTCTGTTTTTTCAGCTTCCGATAGCCGAGACCATACCGATTTTCCCATTATCATTTGCGATATAATTTTTACCACCCGCGTCTAAAAAAGTCTCTCGAACGTCCATGACACACAATACAAAATTTCAAAAATCTCCCCAAGCTGTATTGCAAATATGACGTCACCATCATTAATGAGAGTAATGAGCGCGCTCTCATTGTAAAGATGTATTGAAAGAAGTGTGTACGTGCAATGTACGTGAATCCCATGCTTTTCCTACCCATGGTCACTAGGGTTAAGAAATCGCTAGCCTACCCTGGATTGATAACACCGCAAATATGGGGATCTCTTTCACTCGAATCGACGTAATAAATAATCCAATAATAAAATTTAATGATGTACAAGGTTTCAAAAAATTTAGCACTTTCCAAATATAATGTATGCCGTAAGACGTTCAACCAAATTTGCTAAAATAAACGAACTCTCCTGAAAATATATGGGCACAAATTCAGTGTCCTATGACGGAGAGAACCAGTGATATAGAAATTGTCGGACTGAAGCTGCCAATTGAGTTAATTTTTTTGTGGAGAATGTGTACTTGACGAAAATTATCACAGGCAAAGTTAGCCTGATCTAACCCTCCCTGTTACTGAGATACACATACCCCCCATGTAGAGGCCCCTGACGCAAAATTAGTGAGGAAAATGTAGAAAAATCGGCTATATACATAGCAATATGTTTATTTGCAGTTCAAGCACATGTTTATTTGTTTTCCATTTTAGCCATTGGTGATTCATTTCAAATAGCTTTTTTATAATTATGATTGGTATCTCATGATTCCAGAGGGGCTTCTGAGGTGACCCCTTAAGGCCCTTTAAAAATGCCCCAAAATTAAAAAAAACGTTTTTTGTTTTTTTTTTTTTTTTTTGTTTTTTTTTTGTTTTTGTTTTTTCAATGCGATTTTTAACAAAAATATACATCGGTCATTCCTTTTAATTTTTTTATATTGCCCTAATGGGTATTATTTCCTCTACAAAAAAATGAATCGTTTTTCTTGGGGCGATGTAAAGTGTTTTTTTAAAAAATAGTGGTTTCTAGAGAGGATTTACCTTATTTAATCTTGAAATTGACACATACTGTATAATCTAGTAGCTTGGGGTTGACAAAATAAGATTCAAGTACAAAATATTTGTTTGAAATGTTTTCTAAAATGTTGAGCTTTTTGGGTAATGCTTAACTGAATACATTAAGTACACAAAGTGTTTCTATTGAGCGTTTCACTAACCTATTGGATACATTTCAGTGTTTTTAACTCTACTCCGTATTACATAAAATACAACGCTCCCTGAACACATGTGTTGTTCATGGCCACTGCAGTTTGTGAAATGGGGTCAAAGGTCTCACAATGGGATCATCACGTCGGTCATCTGTTACAGTGCATATGTGGATGGGGTGCAAAGGGGGTGGGCCTCGGGGATCGGGTCAGTGCGGCAGAGGTTCAAGCTGTGTCTGCCCAGATAGTCGCGCATGATGAGTGCGCCCCATATGATGTAAATACCCCATCAGAATCGTTGTGACCAGTGGGTGTGCTCCACACAGGATGAAGATTCATTGACAATGGCGGGGGTGAAGAGGTATAGTGAATAAGTGCAGGGTTAACATTTAACCACAAACACAACAAACAA
>JAMKCH010028459.1:0-28873 GCA_023653785.1 Ophioderma brevispina | reverse complement strand
AAGCGTGGTTTGAAAATATTCCTTAATTTCACGAAGAAAAACTGGAGAACTTTCTTCTTCTTCATTAAATCTATGCCGAAAATTAATTTTTAGGTCTCGGTAATCGCGACAACTCCTTCATATTTTCAACCATATTTGGAACATCCCCTATGTAACATATATCGTGATGTGGTAGAAATCCCACAATTTTTGGGCTACATTTTCCTACGGCGGTCCGAAATGTGTAGTCTGTGTCACAGACTGCGAAATATATTAATATTAGTACTACTGCCCGAGCGATTAACGTTAAACTCCCGGAAAAACGGGGGTTCAATAGTAGATTTTTGGCATCAGAGGGGTCCGTTACTAGTTTTGTTTTGACATAGTATGTAATTGGTTCTGAACCTATAGAACCTAGCGAGAAATTGAACGTTTTTGTCGGGTACTTTCGTTGCTTTCGCAAACATGGAAAAGTAAGGCACGCAAACGCTATGGCCCATCCCTTACACTTACCTGACCGCCGTAACAGTTTTCAAAGCCAGTCTAACATTGGCCCGTAGGCGCCCTAAAAAAGGTTGGAATCCAAGTAGTTGTTTAGAACATAAAGATATGACTTCTATTCATCCTTACAACCTCCTTTCCTAAAGTTAGGTTCAGAAACATGGAGGCTGATAGATTAATAACAGCTCAAAAGTTATACCAGATGAATATGACACATTCAACTAATATCCTTTACATTAATCATTTAACAGTCCAGACCTATGACCCTGCTCTGATTCTTCACAATGTGTTCTGATCTAATTTCAGACTTGGTTTGTGGTATTCATATAATAAGTCATTTGGAATTCAATTTGAGAGTATTTTCTGATGCTTATAAAAGGCCAATTCCAGTTTCAATATGAAAATTTTAATAAAATGTACAAGTCCAAGTGCACTGTAAATAGCCAAATGTGACCACAAGTTGGCAACAGGAAATTCTACCTTCACCCTGTGTAATTTTATTACACCTTTTTTTACGTGGATGCACACTCACAAAAATCCACATTCCATCTGTTCTAACCTTGTTCCCACAGGGGTCAATTAAATCTTAATGTTTATATTTTCTGATTTACATGATGATTCTTTAAGCTAGATAATGCATTAAACCATAAAATGTTCTTATTAAAATTGTGTGCCAGAATTTAATTTTATAGTGCCAAATTCATAAAAAGCCACTTAAAAATAAGTCAAATTATTAATCCCCCTTTTTATTCAATTGTAAAATATTTCATTTCCCTATAAGAATAATTGATTGGTGTATATAAATTATTGTAATTATTTATAAAATATTGAGCCTCAGTATGCTCACAATTTTATTATTAATTAATCCCAAAGGAAAGTTACACACATCAACATGTTTTTCTACATTAAGATTTTCCCACTTTGAGCCAAGTGTCCTGTTGAATTTATGATTGATAACTTGTGAGGCATCCATGTGAAAAGCACATTGGTCAAATGCCTTGTACAACGAGTGTAGAGGAAAGGTGATTGATCTATAGCACAATTGCCTTCATGGGTTTCCTCTTCAACATTATAATCAATATTGGCTTTTCCGTAAGCAATCAATTCTTTGAGTCCACCTTCAGTTTGCTATATTACAAAAAACTACCAAATTCCAAAGCAGGAGTATCAAGAAAATAGGTCCTAACTGTGACAAGAGGCTATAATGAACAATATCATGAAAATCACACCAATAGGATCTAATTTCACAACAGCTAACACAACAAACTAATCAAGATCTGCATTACTGAAGATTTCTTTCAATTTTTACTGTTTGAAATTCCTTACAGCTTCCTCAATTGGCCATGGGATCAAAGGAAAAATTGTTCATTTTGATTACATACTTCGCAGAAGTAAACCATTTTTCCACTATAAATAATAATAAATTTTATAATTACCATTTATTGGTTATGGCAATTGTAAAGGTTGCACATTTTAATGAAAGTGAATAAAATGCCATCTCAATTTCTTTTCTGAATATCAGTGATCAAGGGACATACACTATGCTACATTGACTCAAGCAAATAATGGCATTATTGACAAGTAAATCCACCTGCTATTCAACGGAAAAAGGACTTCAGATTCCCCTTTGTTTAGTTGGAACTGCAGAGCCTTTGTTACTGTCCATGCAGTTGAATAGATGTCAGGTGTTATAGACTGGTTATCCCCGCCCAGTTTTGGGTAGACGTTTCACATAGAAGTCTCAAGTACGCAAATGAAGCATTGCCTTTGATTCCATCATGCACTGTATGATGTTGTGCAGTAGCGCAGGACGGAATCAATGGTAACTCTTTTGTATACTTGGGACTTCAATATGAAACGTCTATCCAGTTTGGATTGAGTTGGCCTCGTTCGCGAAAAAAAATAAACTTTGAGGTTCTACTGTGAGTTCAATAATTTTGACTGTATATTTCATCATTTATTGAAAAAAGAAACTAATGTGAACAAACCTCACGGTGGATATG
The DNA here is from genome assembly GCA_023653785.1 of Ophioderma brevispina. Lineage (NCBI taxonomy): Eukaryota > Metazoa > Echinodermata > Ophiuroidea > Amphilepidida > Ophiodermatidae > Ophioderma > Ophioderma brevispina. Next base: position 26,390 of record JAMKCH010028459.1, on the reverse strand, counting down.
TTGCTTGGTAAGCAGTGACCTAACATTTTGTGCAGAACCAAGATCCATAACTTATTGCGATACCTCATTTCTATTCAATTTACCACTAGGTATTTAGAAAAATATAAAAGAAGGGGGTCTAGCGACCTATGCTAACAACACGGTAAATTAAAAAGAAATGGGGTTACGCGACAAGTTACTGTAAGTTAAGTTTTGTTTCTGAACAAAGATGTTAGGTCACAGTCTGCCAAACAACTTTCTTTCATGATTTTTTGTTCATCTTTGTTTCCTTTTCGGAAAAATTATGAAATATATGGTCAAAGTTTATTGAACGCACAGTAGAAGCCTAAGATTTATTTATTCGTGAAAGAGGACGAGTATCTTGTGCTTGCGTCATGAAAAAAATAGCTCAATCTTAATCTGGTGATGAGCACCTGAAATCCTTTTTATCTGGAAGTATAGAGCCATTGTTATTTCCAATACAGTTGAAAAGTAATTTGTAGTGCTTTATCCTCTGCATACCGAGCGGATTTACTGGATATCAACAGGGCTATTATTTGCTCGAGTCAATGCTAGTTGCATGATGTATATCTACTGGTCACTGATATTTAGGAAAAGAAATTGTGATGACATTTTATTCATTTTCAATCAAATGTGCAACTTTTGCACTTGACATAACCCAGAGTATTGAAAGGTATAATAAGACAATATTAAATGCGCAGGAATCGGTTACTTCGCCGATATGTGTAACCAATGTCCTTATGCAAGCATCTTTCTCTCTTTGTTCCATGGAGTACAAGGTGGGTCACCACTTTGCTATCTACTGAAGATAGCCAGTATAACCATTCAAGATACTTGCCATATTAAACACATGTTAATCCTAACGCCACATCCGTGAGGGAGTGAAGGAATGAGGGAAGAAGAAAAGTCACAAATTTGGGGTAGTCTTGAACCGATGACCGGGAATACCATGCTACGCCAGTGTCGCTGGCTTGGCCAGCAATTTTGTGCCCATGTGTATTTGTTTGATGACGCAATTGCTACATCCGGAATTCAGTGGTCTTAGGGTTAATCTTATGCTCTTCATTTTACTCAAAAGGTGCAACTTCTCTCTATTTTGCATTTTTGTATTTTACCCAACAATGTTTGGTGTTATTTTTGTTGAGATCTGCACATCAGTAATCCCTGATTCCTCAAATAATTTTTCAACTCCAATGATTTTTTTTAGAGATAAGTTCTAGAAACAATGCAGCTTGTCACAAAGCTGTACAAGGCTGCTCAATTTGGAGGATTTTATGCAAGCAGACATCGGCTAGTAAACTGGATTCTCTTGAAAATGAACAGTTTGCAGAAGTGAGAACAAATGGAATTCTACTAAGGAAACATTACTCTATTGATTACTATTAGATTTGGGTACTTGTAGATGGTGTATCACCTTTTTTGATTTACATAGATATTGCCTCTGTGCAGTGCACATGGTAGCCTACAAGTTTAAACGTTGATCTTTTTTAAGGGCCATGGTCTGATCACTAATAGCCTTGTCCCCAGGATGCCAGATTTTACAGGAAGTGATCAACATTTTGGTATCTGAAGAAAGCTGCTATTTTTCTCATTTACCCTGTGAAATCTTAGGGCTAAAGGATGTTTGGTTTGGATGTTATGAGTTAAAATGTGCCCCGTTTTGGTCGACCAATATATTAATTTTAGACAGTATTCCATGGGGATTACAAAATTATGTTTTTAGCTCTCACATCAAAATGGGTTGAAATAAAGGGTTTGGGGTGAAGGCCATTATATCAAGATTAAACTTTACATACTTAAATCTGGTCATTCCCCTTTATGAGAATGATGTCATTTGCACATACCATTTTCCTTGCCCCTAATGAAAGCCAAAGCATACAATTTTCTTGCACTTAAAACTTTACTTTGTACTTGAGAATGTTGTTGTGTGAATATTGTATGTTTTTAATGTTGGAAAAAATGCTGAATGCACACTGAACAGATTGGAAAATGGTGAATGCCATAACATGCAAAATGACATTTTGTAAGTTTACAATGTCAAGAAAAATAGTAAATAATATCTTCATTTATGTATATATGTAATTTTGTTCAAAATATAGAATCTTTTTATAGGGTCAATGATTGTGATAAAGCACAAAACACTGCAAAATAACTTGCTATATGCACAGTTTGAAGTCACAGATTTCTCTATGTCAATGAGTTTTGTCAGGGATTTCATATTCTAGACATTTTAAGCTCCTTTTAAGTGTTTTCCTCATTTAAATGTGGCCACTGACACTGTTTCCTGTGAGTTTTATGTACTATTTTCCATTAATCTACGTAGTTTTGGGTAACCAATCAGTTTGAACCAAAATTTGGCAAATGCCAACACATCAAAGTCTATTTGAGCTTGCAGGTACGCCATCATTTCACTTAGGTAGGCATTGAAAAAGTCCGGAACTTCTAAATAGTCCTAGAACTGTTCCTGACTTCAACCAAACACGAGAATTTTACAAGTCTATAGTGAGGCTCTCTGCTTGGGACATAAAAAAATCAATTTAAGCTAAGATTCAGCCCATACTTAGGGCATCACTACTGGCATTGTGTATAGAGAGACTATTAAGGTGTGGCTGCCTATATGCACACATTAGGATGACAGAGAACAGTGAAGAACTCCCTCCATCTCCCTCCATACATCTATTAAACTGATATGCTGTAGGTCATGTCTCTCCTATAATGAGACATGGTGATGTTCTTCATTTTAACGGTAACCTTGATTCCAATTTTTCCATTTAAGAATATGGCACATTTGAAATTGTACCTTAACTTTTTAAAAATATTCTATGATCATATACTTTCAAATGTCAATATTTGGAACCAACAGACTACTGCGCTTTCTACTAAATTATTGAAGACCCAGCCATCTCTTTGTTATTAGCTTGCTGTAAGCATATTATGGCCTAACAACATATGCAATTGAAATGAAAGTGCCTCCCAATACTTAATTTCTGCAAGGCAGAAGTTTCATCATCGCATTTTCATTATGAACGGTTGCAAACAGCCAGAACTGTTAATTATTGTTATGTAGGCCTACATTTTAAAAACTTTTCTACTTAAAGCATGGAAAATACAATCTTATTCCAAATTTTTCAAATTAGTACTGGTTATTACAACGTATGGAAATCCCATGTAATGTTCATCTACCACCGAATTATCAACCAATACCAGCAGTGCTGTATCCTGTAGCACATCTAACTAATGTAATATAGCTCATTAACAACTCTCTAGTCAGATCTTTGCAGAGAGGTGTTGCCAAGAAACCCTTTTATACAATCACCACTGATTAAACACATAAAAGCCAAATCTTGATAAAAAACTTCTTAATTTTTTTATATGTTGTCTAGGAATATTTTCTTATTCCAAGCTGAAGATCAACTCCACCGTAATGGGTATTTCTGAATTTTTTTTTTTTTGTATTAATAATGTACGAACGAGTGTGATGTGGGTCCTGGACACATGACTGACACAGCACAACACCTAAATTGGTTTTTGTGGTTTGTACTCCATATTGCCGTAATTTCTTTTTGATATGGGGGTGAGTTGCTATATTGAATGCGGACTTGGCCAAACCATTATCTGAATATGTGCACATGTCAAGTGAGAAGAATAAGTGTGCATGTTGGGGTACTAGTGGTGGGGTTGGTATGTTCAAGAAACGTTCCCGATGGGATTTTGTGCGAAAGTTGATTTTCCTTGCTGTTTTTTCATTCAATAGTGGACGCAGACCAGCAAAAAGGATGGTGCACATTTTCGGACTGTTGCCCCATTCCTCAAGGGAGAAAGCTTACTACCAGGGGGGAAAAACAAAAAAATTTAAAATCGATCAAATGGTGTTTTAATGTACCCTACGTTCGTCTCCTATATAACGGATTAAAAAAAAAGTATATATTTGCCTACGTTCCTACCTTAGTTAAAGCGCTATAGCCCGTAATGGTTCAAGGTCTCCTGGGGTAAAACTACCCACTGCTCAGACATCAGCCTTTGTTTGTTAACTGAAATAACATCTTGACAGACAGACAGACAAAAAAAAAGAAATGCATATTTTTTTTTTTTTTTTTTTACAGTGTGTGACATTTGGTTAGAGCTAATTACAATAGCAAAATGTAGCAAGGGTCTACATGGTCTATTAGTCACCATAATTTTTCCCTGGATGTCGCAATGGTGATATCACCAAAACAGTACAAAATGCCTTTCTGTTTCAGTATGACACAAGGAATCATTAGCCACCACTTTCAACAAAATCGAAGCATTTCCCCCAGGGGACCTTGAACCATTATGGGGCTTAGCCGCTTTACCTAAAGGTTGGAACCTAGGCAAATATAGTACTTATGTTTAAGCCTTATGAGGAGAGGAACTCCTTAGTATACATTAAAACACAATTTGACTTGATTTTAAATTTTTCCTGTACTAACTTTCCCCCCTTGCAGGAGGGGGCATCATCAGTCCGAAAATTTTGCACCCCATCATATTCTGACAGTTTTAAGGGCCCTACTGTAAACCCAACAGCATCAAATCACTTTTAGCATGAAAATCCTACGGGAAGACACAACACAACCCCACTATAACATGTAACATTATGAGTATATTTTTTTTATTTAAGTAGGACAGCTACACCGAGTTGGCTATTAATCATCGGACAATGTGTAAAGATTTTCATTAAACTCATTTGATGTCATCGGACAAAAAATCCCAAATAGTTTTTTTAAAAAGAAGTAATTATGTGAACAATTTGTCATCCCATCTCCTGCAAATTGGCATAATTTAAAGTCAGTCTTTGAAGCAATACTTGTCTTTTTTGAGTTTGCTTTTCTCTCTTGGTTAGTCCATTTATTCTCCATTTTCAAATCCTGCATACACTTTTTGCCATAATCCTTCACACATAAAAACCTGCAAGGAGATGTTTTTTAAATCTATTTCTCAGCAGAGTCTTTCCATATATAACTTCACACTTACAATGTTAAGTAAAGTAATCAAAGCCTAGTCATGAAGGTTTTTCAATATATTTGATGTCATGTTTTTATTCAACCTATTCCAAAACTCCCTGTGCCTGTATGGTCAAAAATAATAATAATGGGGGGAAAGCTGGGTCTTTTTTTGTTCACTACAACGTCACCTACAAGCTTTAACCTTGGCCTCGAATGTGTAGCTTAAGTGAGGCAAGGCTTTCTCGTGTACAAGTCTTGTACATATTGGCCACTGCATGTCTCCCATAATCAGCGGATGTGAAGCTATAACTAAACCCATGACCTTCTGAACTCAGCAAATTCATTCATATTAAGTCTATTTTGAAATGGCTTTTAAGACAGCGTTCAAGCTTTGACTTACGTTCAGCGGACCACGGTCGTTGAAAAAAATATTTAGGGGTGAAACATTCAATATTCCTTGATTACTTAAATGTTTCTAGGGGTAAAAATGTCAATATATTTTCAGATTTTGGAACTGAAACACCCATATTTCACTGATTTTGAGAAAAATTCAGTTTTTTTTTGGCCAATTTTAGCCAAAATGCCATTTTTCTTCGGGTGACCAAAATTTTGACTTGCTAATTCCTGTGAGTGTATGAACAGGAAAACTACTTATTAGTGACAATCTTTGTGCTAATCAGGTGACAGGGTAAATGTGTAATATTCAAATCATTATGGGATCCAATCTATTTCTTTATTATTTGTAACAGGGGGATTTAGAAGTCAGCGGTCAGGGGACATTCCTTTGTGAAAAATGCAATTTCGCCCAATTTTTGTGAGTGAAAAAGCCATAACTCCTCAAAATGGTAATGAGCTATGGTGATGCTCTTGTGTCTTTTTGTTCATATTTCAATAGCTAAATAGTGAGATAAAACTGACTAAGTTGAATGTAACTGAAAAAAAATAAAGTAGTAATTGTTCCCTAACCCCTAACATTTTGGAGGGCGTGAAAAAATAAGCCTTCGCAAAAAAAATAAGTCCCTACAAAACTGGTACTCTTAGGGGCTAAACAAATATAAACTTGCTATAGCCAAGAACCGCCCTCTAGAGCAAGTTTATATTTGTTTAGCCCGAGAGTCCCAGTTTTTAAGGAATTATTTGGGTTTTTGCGACCGCTTTTGGCTCAAATTTGAGGACTTCGGGCAGAAATCTGCCTGTACAATGCTATGGGAAAAATTTCACAATGTTAAAACTGTGCATTTTTTTTTATTCAGATTCATTTCTACACAAATTTCACTCTAGAAATGGTTATTTTAAGTGGATATCGTTCCTTTAGAGTTTTCACCATTCTGCCACAAACGCAAGTCAAAGCTTGAACTCTGTCTTAGCAATAATATGCACATTTTTGAAGAGTGCCCCCAATGTTCCAATTTGTGAAAGTTATACACAGTTGTGTTGGTAACTGACTAGTAAACATTGCTGTGACTGGTAATGCGCAAAAATGTGCCATCATATTAAAGAGGGATTTTGTCATTATATTTGAAGAATCCCCCAATCCTAATTAACATTTTAGCGCTGGAAACATGAAATTTAGTACACGAACCATTAAAAACACAATGTGGACTTGGATTTTAAATTTTTCCCTACCCCTTGTACAATACACACAAACTTCCCCCCTTGCAGGAGGGGGGCATCAGTCCGAAAATTTGCACCCCATCATTTTCTGACCATTTTAGGCCCCTACTGACAACCCAAAAACAGCAATAAAATCAATTTTAGATGAAAATCTACGGGAATAACACCAACCACCCCTTAACAGTAACATTATTATATTTTTTTTTGATTTAAGTAGGACAGTATACGAGTTGGACTATCCTATAAATCAGGGAATAAGTGGTGTATGATTTCATTAAACTACTTTGATGTATTATAGGAAACAAATCACACAAATAGTTTGTTAAAAAGAAGGGAAGGATGTGAAAACAATTGTCATCCCAATATATGCAAATTGGCATAATTTAACGTCAGTTCTTGAACAAGATGTCTTTTGAGTTGCTGTTCTCTCTTGGTTAAGTCATTTTCCGCCATTTCAAAATCCTGCATAAACTTTTGCCAATAATCCTTCACACATAAAAACCCTGCAAGGCAGATGTTTTTTAATCTATTTCTCAGCAGAGCTGCCTATATAACTTCAAAACTTACAAGTTAAGTAAGTTAATCAGACCTTAGTCATAAGGTTTTCAATATTGATGTAATGGTTTATTCAACCTTCCAAACTCCCTGTGCTCTGTGATGTCAAAATAATAATAAATGGGGGGAAATGTCTGTTGTTCACTACACTGTCACAAGCTTAACACTTGTCCTCACATCTATGTGTAGCTTACGTGAGGCACGGACTTCAAGTACAAGTCTTGTAACATATGGGCCACTGGCTATGTATCACATTAATCAAGGGAGGAAGCTGATAATATAACCAGGACCTTCTGAAACTCCGCAAATCAGGACAATATGTAAGTCTTTATAAATGGCTTTTAAAGCCAATAATAGCACATTTTGGAAGAGTGGCCCAATTTCCAATTGTGAAATTATGTACCAGTGTGTTGGTAAAAGATAGCAAACTATTGCTGTGATGGTAATGGCTCAAAAATTGTGCATGCATCATAAAGAAGGGATTTGGAATTTAGATTTGAAGGACCCCAATCCTAAGTTAAAGTTACGCGCTGGAAAAATGAATTTCTGTTGTCCATTATAAAATAGCACATTTCACAAAAAACACTTGCCGTGCAGAAATAGAAAACGGCGAATAGATGAGTGTTGACAAGGTACATGGTCATTTCTGGCTATTCATATTGAAGATGTTCGCAACTTTAACCTCTCACAGGTAGAGTTACTAGCATCAACTGGGCCTCTAATTCCGGTTGCGTGCGTTCCCAACCTAACCAATGAGACCACCTAATTAAACGAAATCAAACAGTTTGACTGATACACACTACTGCTTATGCAAATATTCAAACAAACCTAAAGCACTCAACAATATGCATACCAGAACTAGAGGTCAGGGTAACTCGTTTGGTTTTCTAGCCAATGATCAATGCAACGTGCAAATTGTTTTAAATATGGGCGCTCTTGAAAAAGTGCAGTATGCCCTAACCCTAGACACCAAGAATCTGAACCTAAAAGCTCACTGTGTAATTGAGAAAAATGCATAAGTCAGAAAGTGACGTCATCAAACCAAGACTATCTGGGACGAAATCGATGGCGGGCCATCGAGTTCGTCAGGGTTAGGGGTATTTAAGCACTTTTTCCATAGACTAACCCTAGCACAACCAAATCTCACCAAAACTCACTGTGTAATGAAAAAAATGCATTAAGTCCAGAAAGTAGCGATGACGTCATCAAACCAAGACTCATATGGGCACGAAATCGCTGGCCGGGCCAGCGACACTGCCGTAGCGTGCTATACCGGGTCATGGGACTGGGGCCCAAAGGGCCCTGGGTTCGAATCCCACCCGAATTTGCGACTTTTCTTGTTCCCCTCACTCCTTCAGTTCCTCCCGGGAGATAGGCTAGAAACTGACATCAGGGTTAGGGTTATTTAAGCACTTTTTTTCCATAGACTAACCCTAGCACAACTGAATCTCACCAAAACTCATTGTGACGTCAGGGTTAGGGTTAAGGGGACATATCAACACATAAAACTTAACCATATAAACACATACCTTCTTAGTAATAAACAAGTCAAACACACAAAATTATTTTGATTTTAAATTCAGTAAATCTAGGAAAATGATGGGATTTCAATTAAAAATTCCAGTATGGTGGCTATGGAATTAATGATCGGGAGGCCTGTAACAACATTCAAATACCCATGAAACTGGGCAACACATACATTATACATAATCCACATCACTCAAGTTTCTTTGGATGACATAAAGGGGGCCATGACCCTAATGCCTTCTTCCCCTTGATACAACTTGTACAACTTTGTGCCAGGGTTCCCTCATAATTTCAATTTTCAAGCATTTTAAGGACCCGTTTTCAGGTGCTATAGAAGAAAAATATTGATTATAAATTGCTGTCAAAAGATGTGGTCTTCAAGTGAAAATTGCAGGTTGTTTCCCAGATTTTTAGGTTAGGTTTATCATCTAATAAATTAAATTTCACCTAACATTGATATTAGAGTCATTATTATTAATACTATTGTTTATTGTTATTTGGTATTTGTATGGTGCCCAGAGGCAGACTCAAAGTCCTGCTCTATTTATAGCATCATAATCATATCTATACACTGATGAAGTGTGACATCAAATTGATCGTTTCCAGATCAACTGGCTCACACTAACCAGATTCTAAACCACAATAAAAATGATCATAATACGAACTCAATGACTCTTTGAAAGGTGTGCTAACCAAGCGTGAACTATGGTATGACGTATTCACTGTGACAGTGAATAGGCCCTACACAGCAACACCATGGGGCAAGCAACCCACATTTCAGGACTACAATACATGCACCTGTCAATGAATTCCTGAAATGTTCATTGTACAGGTGGCCTGTTCCACAGGCTGTCCCCAAAAAATGTTAACACTCAGGACAAAGGCATTTTGATACCAAGAAAAGTATGCATGGGTCGTTGTTTGGTATCTTTTCAAGCCAATAAAATCAGCTTTAATTTGCCATTTATTTCATTTCAATCCGAAACTTAGAATAAAAGATATGCTTCATCAATTATGAGAGGACAAAATCAGCTTGGTTCAATTTCTGCCTTAAAGCACTTGAAATCCACGATGCAACATGAATACACTTGACTGCATAACACATCTTCTTGCCATTTTAAAAGGAAAACAAATGGATCTTGCTGTGATTTTCTATTAAAGGAAGACTTGGAGTTTCACTGTGTTTTACCAAGCATTCATCGTTGGATCAACAGCTCAGCTAACAAGAGAAATGGTTTGGCATGATTAGTGCATTTTCCTGGTCCGTAATGGTCTGTTGAAGCCTGCTAACTGTGTCTTTATTTGCAATCGTTCTGCTTCATTAGCCCATGTAGGCCTAGGCCTATTATCAGAGGTTTCTCTTTCTTTTTGTTTGTTGCATGTTTTTGTTGTTTATTCTGTCTACAGAATCATAGATTTTCTTTTTCTTGGTGGAAATTCAGCAAGGAAGTGTTTGGTCTGATTGTTTTGGTTAATGGTTAACTTAATTTGCTTGGTGTGTCAACTGCTGTGCAATGTTTGAGGATAGTTGAATTCTGCTAAGAAAGTGAATTGACTGATTATTTTTTGAAAAATACCAAGTACTAGTACTAATGATGATCATAAAGACAATTAATGTTTCACCCTTATTGACAATAATGAAGTTCCAAAGGGATCTTCAGTAGGTTCAATAGCCAATCAAACCAAATCCATAGCTAAATTTTGAGTATGTTACAAATCACGTTTCCCTCTATCTTACAACTGTAACCATAGCAAATCGGACCAATCCGAAATTGCACTCTTCTTTTTGATGAAGCATATCTTTTGTTCTACATCTCGTATTGACGGAAATCAACAGCAAATAAAAGCTTATTTATTTGGCTTCAAGAGCATACCAAAAATGACCCATGCATACTTTAGCTGTGTACCAAATTCCTGTGTCCCCTAGTGTTAACTTTTTTGGGGACAGCCCTGTTCTTGGGAGGGCCCTACTTTCATCACTTGCGTCAGACCAGATATGTTAATCATCTCGTCATGTGAATGCAACAAAGTCCTATCTGCATATTTGTAAACTTTGGAAAAAGACATTTTGTGCGCAAATTTTCTTTTGTTTTCTATTGTTTCTGAATGTCTTCTTTCTTTCATCTTTCAATCAAAATATTTTGACTTTGAATTGAGGCTGCCAATATAGCTTGAATTTGTGTGTTTTTAACCAAGCAAAAAAACTAAATTTTGCAATGTCAGTTACAACTTTGTTGCACTCGCATGACAATCGAATTATGACCATTGTTATTGGCACTGGTTTGCCAGGATGCAGGTGATAATCCAAACATCCCAGGATGCATCACTGTTGCTTGAAATTGAGTTCAAAACATCTAACATTTTTCTCATTGTACCACTTCTCATATATCTGCAGATATATATGGCTGCATACAAACTCACACTGTCAAAAAATAACTAATTTTACACAAGGCGTAAGTGGTAATTACCGTAATTGTGAGAAGAAGACAATAGAAACTGACATTGCTGGGAAATGCCCCAAAATGCTATATATGTTAACGTACAATTGCTGCTGGAAACGCCCCTAATTTGAATGGAATTGGGTTTACATGTGGTGTATATAACAGCACAATAAAATCTCATGTTTTTTTGCAGATTTTCATGTTTCTGAAATTTTATCTTCACAAAAATTATACCTAATTTCATATCCAATTTTGCATTGAAGTTCAACAATTATCTATTCTTTCATATGTTGATTCTAATCAATTCCTCATTTCTATTAACAGTCTCTGCCGAGTAATATCAAGATCCCAAGACATCCATAGACCTAGTTCTCAATTCAGCTAACACCTGCCACTGATCCTGCATATTCAGTCTTGACAATAAATGCACAAAACTTGTGACATTTTATCAAAAACAGATCAAGATTTACTGTCATTAAACAATCATGAGGTAGTATATTGCAAAGTAACACAGCACTTTCAATGAAAAACTTCTATGTTCAATCATTGATAAATGCAGTGTCGTATACTATTTTCTTGCAGAGTAAGTGCTTTTAATCACCATATTTCCTGCTGCTGCTAAGAAGCATGTTCAAGGCAACAAAAAGCAACAAGGTATTCTCACAGAAAAAAATCAATTCTTGTTGTTGCATATTTCCTGTTCTAATGACTACTTCACAGACCAGAAGGGGTTCCCCCACTATCTAAGCAAAGTACAGTGACTTGGCATTTAGTAATTTGCTGTCAGAATTTAGCTTGAGAAATATTAACATCTGAAATTTTAACTACTTAGTTCTCCAAGTAGACAAGGATGAATATTTATTTATCTTTCACTGCAGATGGCCAGTGCACATTAAGTGTTGAAGGGAAAAAAATGCTGTGCTAGTAATACGGAGGTCGCCAGTTTGAATCTGGCCAAACGCACATTTTTTGTCATCACTTATGTGCGCTGTCCATCTGCAGGGAAAGATAAAAAAATATTCAATACTAACATCTGTTTAGTTTTATTTGGTAAAACAGGCAAAGGTTTCCCATTTCAATCAAAAAATGACATACCTGCTGTCCTGATCATTCAGGTGATTAACAAAGATGTACTTGAAGGGGCAAAATTCCAAATTCAGACATTATGCAGGCATGATCATGGTGAAGGTAATTACGGCAATGAAGATGTGATTAAGGTGGTGAATGGTCACTATTGAGTGTCTAATATACTATGTGAATCCAAAAAATTGTGCAAGGATTGCAGATGACCTTGATAAAATCACTGAATCATGGATTTGTTGTTTTAATAAAGCAAATCTAATATACTTCCAACTGTTGAAAAAACGAAAGAAATCAACTGAAAAATAAGTCAGATATGACAAACTTTGTAAGCACACCTCTTGGGATTTATACAGTTTAGAAAGATATTGTTTTTAATGTACGATATACGGGTTATAGCATTATGACAGTAAATGATGACCCTTGTGATCTGGTTTTTAAACTTGAATTTTATGAATAGCCATAACCTTTATTGATCCTCAATAGGAATGAAATTTTCCACAACAACATCCTCACTCAATTAATCCTGATGTGTAAATGAAAAGGGTTTTCAACACTACTACTGTAATCTATGTGATACAAGCTATGCTAATAAGGGTCTAAACTCTTAGCAATATCCGAAGCAATGGGAAAATCTTGTTTTCTTGCTCTGCAACAGTTGAATTGCTGTTTGGATTTGTCACATCACTTGACACATCGGTATTTAGATTCACTGATTAATAAGTAATTGAAATATTCAAGAAAATGTAACATTTAATAAGATAAATTGACAAAGGCATCATGATATTGTACATTCTCACAAACACAAAAACACAAGTTTAATGTGTGTAAATCCCAAAGGAATGGAGAAAAAGGGGTGTGCTTACAAAACTTGTCATATCTAGTGTATTTTTCAGTTGATTTCTTTAATTTTTTCAACACATGAAAGTATATTAGATGTTTTATAAAAACAACAAATCTATGATAATACACTCTAAGAAAAAAATATGGCTTAGAACCTTTTTTGTTCTATATGGAACCTTCAAAAATGGTACTTAAAATCTGAGAACCCAAAAGGTCCTAACAGAACCATAAAAGGTTGCTATACAGCAGTTTCAAGAACTATTTTTGGTTCGGTGAAGAACCTTACAGGGTTCCATATAGAGGACAACTTTAGAACCTCTTTCGCACTCTTTTCTTTAGAGTTATTGATTGAAAATATCATCTTTTAATCCTTGCACATTTTTTTTTTTATTCAGCATAGTAATAAATCACTACATTCACAGAAAATATTGATTGACTTGAAATCTCTCATTGCACATTTAATTAAAAGCATGAGGTATTTTGAGGTACATGTATATTTTAAAATCTATTTGAGAATGAGAAGACCAAAGTTTCAAGCTTTCTTTCCTTTTGCACTCATCTAACAATTTCTTTAGTTGCTTCAGCTGCTACAAGTAACTGACCTTTTCATTATTCTTTAGAGACACAATGATATTCACAATTTTATTATGACAAAACAAAATATGAATAACTCTCCTTGTGAAATACACACACACAAGGTGAACACACTTCAGAGTGTTTTCATACCAGGAAAGAAATGCAAAGGACATTTGTCTTTCACATCAAACTCTTTTGTGCTAAAATTGACATCAAAGTAACCTCTAACTCTCCTTTCACAACTTATACTCTCAGAAATATTACTTAAGAGTCAAATGACCTCAGTTCTCTGCAATTACAAAAATTACTGCTTGCGCACTTCACTCAACTTATTTTATTACTCAATAATGTGAATTTGTAAAATGACTTCTAATTTGCAGTGCTATAATTTCTGTATAATCATAAATAAGAGTTTCCACCCACCACTTCAAGTCAGCTGTACCGCCAAACAGCTAACTGTAACGTAATTAATAACACCTTGTTTTCGTCATGCTTTCCTTGCAAGTGTAATAACTCCAGATAAATTTTATTACAGAGCCTCAGGGTTTTTTTAGCAGGCCCAATACAATAACACTTTTGTGAGCAGTTCCGCATCTGTGAATTTAAGCCAAGAGATAGTCATGTGGATATCACAATACTCGAGCAAGCAATTTTATCCAAAATTGAGTGGCAAACATTTTCTCTAGAATGTTGCTCCCTGAGAGGTATTGATCGTTAAATACTTCTATTCGGATGAATTTGATGAAAGCATCATCAATCCCTTGGGTTCCTTTCAACATGTAGCAAATTAAAAAGAAACATTTCCCATAGTTGTGAGGCTAACAAGGAGATTGAAGAAATTTTTGCAAAAACATAATCCTACTAAAAAGGTGGGTTATTGTGGCACTTGCCCAACTTTGTGCCATTTGAGGGCCACTCCCAGTGATCTCTCCGAAAAAGTGGAAAATATTGAAAATTTGCAGAAATTGCTAAAGGGAAGGATAAGGATGTAGGACTCTCATAAGTTTATTTTTCAAAAACAACTGAAAACTGAGAGAAAATGAAGAAAACAGTAGTGCCAAAGATAAAATCTCCCTATTCATTTACGTGTTGTATATAGTCTCTGTCAAAGACGCCGTGACCAGGATCTCCGGAGTCGCGTATTGTCACAGACAAAGCTTCAAGCCGAGCCGAGCGGAAAAGCGTGGCATCTTTGCGCAAATAAGGATAGTTTATGTGCAAGCATAATGTTTCAATCAAGTACTATAGTGGTCATCATATGGGGATTGTACCTACTGATTGATTGCCGTGCCAATATTATCCTTCACTGAACCCTTTCTTTAACACAAGACAAATGCCCGACAGTAACATTAAACAATGCCACCATAAGGTAGTATCACATTTGTTTGTCCGCAATGTATTCACACGGCACTTTACTATTTATTGCCCCATTCCAGGTTTCCCGAAAATAAAAACAAAACACAAATAAATGCGGAAAGGAATGCACAAGAGACTCACCATGAGAGGGCCCCCCCCCCCCCCCGGGTGGGGCCCCCCCCCCCCCTTTAAAAAAATACCACCTCGTGTACGCCTTGATGAAAGGCCTATGTGTTGTAGTACGTGTCCATCCTGACATTAATGACTAAATATTAATTCTATCCCCTTAGTAGGTTGCTTTTGGTCTTATCATTTGCAGGGATGTTAGGAATTACATACTTATTCCAAAAATGCAGAAATCTTCATGTTTTTTTTTTTCAATTTTCTGATTTAGGAATCACTAAATGGTGCCTTAATTAAACAGTGGTGTAACTTCTACTACCAGCACTGAAGCCTTTATTTGTCTTGTATCACAACACAATTCATAGCAATTGCCACTGTTGTAGTACTATTGTATTTGACTTATCACTGTGAAAATTGAATATTTACTCTCCACTCAAGGTACTGTCTACAGTTACACTTAACACACCATCACTAGTTGCATTAAAAAAAACATGTATGTATCATACTACATACTACATACTACCCTGTTTGGCGACTTAGTTTAATGCAACTTCTGAACTGCAATTTAAGTTTGCAATTATCATCAACTTTAAAAGATGCTCTTTGAGATTTTGCATTTGTTTTTTCCATACATTTTTCACGCCAAAGACTTAACGAGACACGGCACATTGGAAAATATGTGACCCCACGACTTTTTTGCAAAATTATATTTTTGCAGTGTTGTAAATCTTTAGACCATCACCTTACAATGTTAAGACCAAATCATGCCCTTATGGGTAAACAGAACATTTTTTATAATTAAATGTCACCAAGCGACATTTATTTCAAGAAGGATTCCCACCAGTAATAACGTTTGAGCAACAGGTCGTCCATCCCCACACTGCAAATGAGGCGGTTTTTTTTGGTGACTCCTCCTAAGTATACTCTAAAAACAAAAATTGCGAGACCTGGTGTTGCAACCTGTTTCTATCAATATTGAAGATAAAATCTGTAGGAATACAAAAAAAGTTTCATTGATATGTTATTTTGATCCGACCAACCAGTTGGATCCGTCGGCTCTTCTTTATACTGGTGAAGCTATTTTGATACATGTTAAATTGAAGTGGTTATCATCTATAGTAGGCGTTTTGTTGACATGCTTACAACACCCCCCCCCCTAGTAAACCCCCCCCCCTCCCCTAACCCCCTCCCCGAGTAAGCCCTCCCTTCACTTCTCCAAGGCCAGGCACTATAATGAGCAAAGAGTAGTTCTTTTATTTCTGCCTGTAGCTTTAAACATGGAAAACAGAAAGTGTTTTTGGTATTGTTGTCTTTTTTTTAAAAAAACTTCAGTAGATAGCATTAAATGGATATTTTAGGACATACTATTTTTGTTGCTCACTTAATTAAAAAAATAAAGTTATCTCATGAATGATCACAACATTTGAAGGGTTTTCAAATAGACATGAAATGTCATTAATTTAATCTTAGGTCTCTTAGCACGCCAGTGTGAAGAGACAGCAAAATAGTTTGTGTACCACCTGACCTCGGGAAGTAAATTGGATCTGTCACTTGTTTTCAAAACCCATGTGATCATTTAAAGCACCCCCTGGCCTAGTGTTGTCGGTGCAGAGCGGGTGGGGGTTCAGCGCAGGAGAACTGCTCGAGAGGCAAGTAAAGGTACTGTTGATGGAGCTGTAAAACCTCTAGCGGCGGCAGTTTATGAAGCGAATGACATGACCGAGTCTAAGGTCAAAATTCAGCATCTGGCTTGTGGCAATGTTTTGCCGAATAAATACACGATTATGGAGAAAAGATAGGCCATGACAACGTTTGTGAATGTACATGCCAGATTTTACCAGTGAGGCGGCATCTTTTTAATATCCGGCAAGTGAAGCTATTTTTGTATTGTAAATTGAAGTGTTTATCAGCTGTAATAGGCCTTTGGTGTGAAATGCTTACAAGCACCCCCCCCCGATTAAAACCCCCTCCCCGAGTAAAACCCCTCTGAGTAAGCCCTCCCTTTCACTTCTCAAGGCAGAGGCATATAATGAGCAAAGGTAAGTTTATTTTATTTCTGAGATATGCTTTATAGCAATGGAAAACAGAAATGGTTTTTTTTGGTGAGCCCTATCTAAGAACTCTTCAGTAGATGCCAGAATATGGATATTTAAGGACTACTATTTGTTGCTCACTTGAATTGAAAAAAAAAATTATTCTCATGAATGATCACAACAAGTGAAAGGGGTTTCAAATAGACATGAAATGCAATTATTTAGAAAATCTGAGTTCTCTATAGGGAGTCACACCGCAGTAGAAAACTTGAGAAACAAGTAAGTCGCTCCACACCAGCCCCCACTGCAAATGCGGCGGGTTTTTTTTGGGCGAACCCTCGCCTAAGTATCACCCTAAAAACTGAGAGAAATTGCGAGACGTTGGTTGGCAAACCAGTTCCTATCAATATTAAGTATATATCTGTAGAATATCAAAAAAAAAAGTTCATTGATATGTTATTTGATCCGACAAACCATTTTAAACCTTATTCTTACAGAACACCTGACGGAAAAAGTGCTCTGACCTCCAGGTTCCACAGTGCATTCTAGTCTTTAACGGTCCAGTGGCTCGCAAATTTTGGGGATAACTAACCTAAATTCATGATTGATTGGGTAGGAGATATGCATGACCTTCAAGCATTTTAACTTTAACGGTCGAGATTTTCCATTGAGGAAAATGACGGTTCATCTCGGCCATTTTGTAAGCAGGACGAATGGGACCATCATTTAGTGGTGTGAAACCAGAAGATAACAGAAATGGCGTTTAACACACAAGAAACCACGCCGGAGCCCGTTCCCATGGCATGAACCCGGTTTGACTGGTCTGTGACGTTATGTGGTTGAATAGCACTGAGTATGAGCTATGAATATTCATATAATGACATATCTTTTTGATTAAAGTTAAGGCAAACTGCTATTGTATGCAGGTTCCAGGCTCACATCTCAAGTAGAGAAACATGATAGACATCAATCAAACACCCTCAATTAAAATTAATACACCTACTTTTCTTTCTTTCTCTGGGCTTTCTTTCAAGTTAATGAAATCTAGGCTTATAAATTTCATTAGAGAACCTGCAGGGACAGCAGGTATTAAGGCGCACAATAAACTCTGCGTGTCCAAGTTCTCCATCTGGCAAATTTAGCCATTAGACATTCATTTTAATAAGCACTCTTGGTTCTAGATGTCATATTCTATCCAAAAGTAATACCGTTCCTGTTCTCTATGACATTCTGGCAAGGTTGAACCAATGCTTTTATCAATGTTATTGTCAGTGATTAATTTGAATTATCAATCCAAGGTCCCTTCACATGTGCTACCTATGTTTTACACATTTTATATTCCCATCTACTTCTCACATCAATGATCATATGATACCTTTGGTGTAAATAAACATGAATTGCCTTCATGATGATTTGGCCCAGAGTGGCCTCACGCACACTCTGAAAATTAAATACAGGCTTAAACAACTTAAGGGTAGTATCAAGGCAATGCATTTATGCCCTAGCAAATGGCAATACTTAGTCCAACACACATGGACAAATATAAAGTGCGTTGATCAAGGCTTGATATTCCCTAGAATTATCAACGTATTTTGATGAGATGCATTGGAAAAAAGAGTGAGTGGGATAATTTCCAGAGACTAAATGGAAATTCAAGTAATTTTGTCTCATGTCTTTTATTTTATTGTGAGGCTAATGACAGTCAAAATAGTAATTATGGCACAATGAGGTAAAAAATTTAGCTATATTTCCTGAAAAGCAAGAAGAAAAATTTGCCTTTAATAGAACTTGGGAAAAAGCTATGTACTATGTTTTTTTTTTTCTGAAGGGAGCAAAATGCTGTGTGGAATTTTTTTTTTTAAATTGTGTTTTTAAGAGGCCCTTTTTTTTCACTTGCCATTTTTTTAGAACTAAAAAATCTGTAAATTGGGCTCATTGCTTGAGTTAAATGGAAAAACTTATGCCCCAATGTTTAGGTCTATATTACATTTTCTTAGCCTATATGAGTATTGTTTTAATTTAAAGGGATTAGAAGGGATTTGCTAATCCGACACATAGAAAAAATCAAAAAAAGACAAAAATGGAAATTATATTACTAATAAATCAGGGACAAGTGTGTACAATCCAATTAACAAGGGAAATCACCTGCAGAGTATGGCAAGATCTCAAATACAATAAAATTTTGGAAAAACTCTCCCCCCGTAAATTGACATGCAGTGATGTCAACTCAAATTCCCCACAAAAGGGGCAAAGTCCATTTTTTGCTGAATTATTGATAAAAGGTCCAAAATTTAGCAATATTTTGGAAACAAAGTCACTTGTTGTGTGATAAATGTCAACAAGCCAAAAGTACCATTTAGGGGGTTAGGGTCCCTTTTAAACCAAAAAGTCCGGCCCACCCCCCCCCCCCATAAATCCTGTGGTACGGCCCTGCCTAATGGCTCACAGAAATAGGGCCCTGGATCATCCAAAGAATTATGCACATAGGTCCACAGTTTTTTTGTTACCCCGCTTCAAAACAATGATTATTTTGTCAAGAGCCTTTGGAAGTATGCCTTCCTACAACTTGGAGCATACCCCACATACACCAACTATTTTAAAATCATTCATAGTTTTCCTGCAACCAAATAAAATAACTAATGAGCACATTCATAATTTTTCTAAAACAAATGGACTAACTGCATGCCTACTCTGAAAAGGTGAAGATGCAAAGGAATCCTGGAGTTTAGCTGTAAACCTGCTTGATACAATTTAATAGGAAATCAATGTCAAAATAACAACACACTTGTTATAACGTATCTACCAATCTGCATAGAATGTTGGAAACACTTTGATCCATTTTTCAGAAACTGGTCCCCATCTCCCCCAACCATATTGAATGTGGTATCGTCATCAGCAGTCTTGCCAATTTCCCCCCAACATCATTGATGGGGTGGTAATGACAAGTTGAAGTGGAATGTTGGGGCTTTTCAATTAATTGGGTTATATATGGGCTTATAGGTTCTGAACTCTGCCATGTCAGTTGAGCAATGTAGGGAATGGTGGTGAGTGTTCCAAATACTTTGTTTCCAATAATTTTAGATATGATGCCCTGATGGCATAATGTTATTAGTAATGAATAAAATGCATTACAGAAATTAGATTTAAAGAACTTCAGCTTTGTAAGTCCCTTAGAATGTACTTTTACCAGTTCATGGGCATGAAAGTGTTTACAAACGTCAGCCAATCCCCACATTTCTAACCTTAGAAAGAATTTATTGCAGCACACCCTGTTGATTCAGCAGCCAGAAAAAAAAAAAACAACCAGAATAAACTGCATATGCAGGATGTGTTTGCTAGAATACTGAATTCATACTCTAACCTTAAGCTCGTCAGTATAGAGCTAGTCGCTAAAAGCTATCTAATAGATCGTCTATCAAAAAAACATGGTGTACTTATTTGGAATGGTCCTAAAAATCTTAAAGGTGCATGTTCACAGCTTGTCTTTGGACCACCCTGATTTACCACCTCGAATTCGTATTATCGATGAAAGGGGGCCGTATTTTTCTCATTTTTGTTTTTCTGCACTTTTGAGCCCTCAAATCCATTTCGATTTTCCCTACATATAACACAAAAATGCTGTTTTTAATGGTTAACCATCATATCAGTATGTGCTGATAGGGTTTTGCAAAAATGCATTATTGCTTCTACCATCAAAACTTGCACGTTTGTTTCACACACACCGTACGTGATGGGGCGAATGTGCAAGTGACAGGCACTCATATCAAGTAGAAAACACATACAGATAAATCAGAAAATCAGCTTTAATTTTTTGACTAAACCGTCACTCCACATGGTTCACAATGCCGCAACAATATCCATGATGTAGGTCTGCAATGGACATAGTATTTTTACAAGCCTTTTTCTTAAAGGTGCGTGTTCCGACGCCTTTAGACATAAAATCGAACAAGCAACCATTTGGCCCGTCTTCCCAAAAACAATAGTCCGGGCTTAATTTTAGTCTCCGGACTAGTCCTACTAGAAGGACCTCTAAAAATTCAACGTTCTTTCCTAACATACTTTTCTGTTTCTGCTTACAATATACAAAGAGCAAGTAAAGTAGATACTCAAAGCTGAGACCTACCAATTCAATTTTTGTTTTTCTCTTTCATATTCTGTTTTTTTAAAGCCTGTAAAAATTAAAGGGTCCCTTCTAGGTGGACTTAGCCCTGGCTAACACGAGTTAAGCCAGGACTAAGTTCTTTGTGAATCGGTCCTCCTCATATGAATCACAATGTTCACACTATTGCAATAAAATGAAATCTTCATCAAATGGGGTATGGTAACCACCTGAAAATACTTAGTCATCAAATGCCTTACACTTTGGTTTTTAAAAATCAAATCCTCTTTGGCTCACCTGATCGTTTTGCTTTTCTGTATCGTGACTCTTAGAGCGGCCACGGGGTATTCCTTCCTTCACTGTTATCCTCTGCATAATGATCCTAAAATCCAACTCAATATTAAATTTTCACCTCTGCCGAACTGACCCATGGGACTTAATTCTCTGCCGATGGCCTTGCTGCCACATCTAATGGCCAATAACTGATGCAGCCCGACTGCTGACTAGCTAAGAGCTGGTTGGACTCATTCATTACAGTGTTGTAAGTTCAGTGTATGATATAGGGTGCACTGCATGGTAAATACCGAGACGTAATAGTAACAGGGTGCAAAGACATCATTTGTTTGCATATTTAGACATAATGCCACCCTTCTAGTGATGTATTCAGCACACTGCCGTATTCCTGGCATACAACGCTGGCAATAGATTATTTATGCATAACAGGCTCAAACCTGGATTGAGTTCAGCGATTGAAGTTTTCTCTAGGCTTTGAATAAATGTAGATGTTTCAGAGTTGCCATTTATAGTGAGATTGCCCCTGATCCACCTGTTTTAATATTAATGACAGTTTACGAGCACCCATCACGTGTCTTCAAAGACAAACACCACATATTTATATATACGTGTATACTTTTGTATTTTTTCTGTAATTTATACATTGTAAACCAATGTGTTTTTTCCATCTACATGCATGCACTACCATTGAGCTATATAATGCTCTAAATTATATGTCATTTGTTTGGATTCTAAAAAATATCACTTAATATTTGGCACAACAATACGCCAAGTGGCAATAGGGACTATATATCCATATAATGTGCCTACGCAGTATTTCTATTTTTGTATCATTTCATAGAGCCCAGATAACAATAACAGATAAGATTGCATTGTGTCACATGTGTGCTATTTAGATTTTAATTAGGTGAACAACTTGAGCACAAACCCACCAAATGTGTAAGTACAAATTCTGAGAAACACTAAACCGTAGAGCTAGTACATTCCTTATAAATCTTCTTTTGCAAGTTCTTTGTATTATCAACAAGACAGAGATGTAGGAGAGAATTTGCACACTTAGAGGAAAAGCGGATACAATTTGAGTATAATTAGATTGTCAGCTCTTAGCTTCATGTGAGAATGCAAATACAAATAATTACTTTGTTTTTGCGTCGTGTCATATGTGGAATTAGACCTGTTACTAAGTAGTTTGCTTGTACTGGAAAAACAAGCTGTAGTATCAATGTCTTATTAGAACTATACTTGGCAAAAGTAATATGTATTTGTATATTATTAGTTCAATTTTGCTTCAGGTCTATTTTTTACTAAGTAGTTCACTTCAGGTGCGTGTTCTACGTCTTTGGACCCCCCTAATTTACCCGGAATAGTATCGATTTTGATATCAGATGACAGGCCGTATTTTTCTCATTCTTGTCCTGAAATTTGGAGCCCTCAAATCAATTTCAATTCCAAGATATAACAAAAAACACCCTTTTAGTGGTTTAACCATCAATATTAGCACGTATTGAATAGGGTCTTTTCGACATGCATTATTTGCGTCTACCATCAAAACCCAAGTTTGTTCCCCGGTACTTGAGGGGTGATTGCAACTGTCCGGCTCTCAATCAGTAGAGAATCAATGACATAAATCGGACAAGCAACCTTTAGTGTGGCAGGTTCCTATTGCCTTTGGGACCTGATTTACCCAGAAGTAGTATCGATTTTGATATCAATGAAAGGTTGTGTTTTTTTTCATTGTCACATCCTGAAATTTCAGCTATTCCAAAATTCCATTTCTTTCCCAAATACAGACCAAACTATGCCATTTTAAATGTTAACCATCAATATTACCATAGTCAGTGGAAGGGCCTTGGAATGTGCATATCACTTCTACAAGTCCCAAAGCGGGACGATCTGGACAAAAATCTGCATTTTCATCCCTCTCTTTTTGG
Source organism: Ophioderma brevispina (assembly GCA_023653785.1). NCBI lineage: Eukaryota > Metazoa > Echinodermata > Ophiuroidea > Amphilepidida > Ophiodermatidae > Ophioderma > Ophioderma brevispina. The sequence continues at coordinate 2,954 of JAMKCH010028459.1, read as the reverse complement.
GGAATTTCGACCAAATTCTGCCTAAATTGGGGGCAAATTAAAGTAAAATCGGCAATTTTCGTCACGTCGCGCGCATTTGTCCATTCAGACTTAATTTGGGAGCAAAATCCCACACCGGGAACACTTACATTTTGCCCCCCGGCGGGACGACATGGCAAGTTTTCCCTCCCCCCACTGGATCAACTACCTTGTACGCCACGGGGAAATTTCCCTTCTTATAGCAAGTTGTGGGCCAAACTCAATGGTTTGCAGCCGGATTTTGGCCCGCGAGCTGCCGATTGCGAACCCCTGGACTAGGATAATGCATACATGGTCGACTAGGGTTAACCTGTAAGTGCCTTAAGGTCTTTTGCACTCCCATTGGTGCATAAGGGCGGTCAAGTGGACCCCCTCTGAAAAACCACTTTGCCATTGGAATCTTTTACCAAAACTCTGGACATTGATAGGGTACATCAACATCACCATGAAATGAAATTGGTTTAATATGCCACAATTTCTCTCTCCCGCCCAAAACGGAAAAATCACTTTCTGAGGCTGAAGACTTTTTTTCCATAAAATTTTGGCTCATACTAGTAGGACAAAATACAATTACATTGCTGTCCATAAATTCAAAAACAGTTACTACTGTCAAATTAAGGGAAAAAATTAATTTTGAATAGCGTCAAAACAAAATGCTTATTTATAGTAATTTTTTTAAAGTTAAACATACATGGCCGGTATTAAATTTTTCCCACCAAATTGCGCACAGATATTTAGGCAATTACATAAAAATCTTGGGCAAAAGTAATTTTAGCATTTAAATGGCATGCGAAAAAACAAAATCCTTGGTTCACATGGCCCCTTCCCTCCCCTTATGCACTGTCGTGGTTGGGTTAATCGGGTGAATTATATTACATGAAGATTAATCCATTTTTCTTATTGTATTAAGTCAGGTTCTAACCAGTTTAAAAAAAATAACTGTGCAACAATAATAGCAGTCACACTCCCTAACATACATACACAGGTGACTTTAAAGGTTCCAAGGAGAGATTTCCCCATCAAGTGCCCTACAAAGTGCATAAAACTTTTGAGACCGGTTTTTTCTAGGTTGGGTCGGGCAAAACAAACTTTCTTTTTTGCCTATGGTATGGGTAACACTCTATTCCTAAATGAAATTGGAAATGCAAAAAGCCTTATAGTTAATTGTTTACGCAGCTCACCAGTCCTCAAGGGGATTACTAACTTGCACATTACGAAATAGCTACTGCATGCATACAAAGCCTTTCGTGCCACGGAAATGATAATGTGGTATAATTCTCAAGATATCTGGCCAACAGTGTTATTTTTGTTATTGTTAACAACTTCTTTAAAACCATTTTTTGGTGTCTCACATTCATATTCAAGCCACAGTATGTGCTGGGTAAAGTATTTTAAGAAAACATGGTGACCACTAACTTAATAAACGCACTGTGTGCTATAGAAGGACCAATTTCATATACATATATTCATATTCATATTTTATTTTGTCTTCTTCACAAAACAGTATACAACATCAACAACTTATAACCTTAATAATACCTATACCATAGTTTTATGTACAAGAATCAACTTATTGGTTGTATACAGAAGATAAAGTAATCTCAACTCAAAACTGCAAAAAAGTGAAAAAAGGAATTGAGAAAGTTACTTAAATATGTTTTTTTTTTTTTTTTTTTTAAACCAAGGGGGGGGGGGGGCAGACGAGACAATATGTATATGACAGGACAAACTATGGACAAACATGCCGTGTCTGGCTACAATATTGCCCACTCATGTCATTTGGCTTTTAACCATCACAAACCTGTTATATGTGCATTAAACATGCATTTAATTTTAGCACCTGTTTTTAGTTTTAAGGTTCAGTATATGTTATTTTTTATTATTTTTATATTATTTTTTTATTATTTCAAAAATTTCAGATGTTTCAGATGGTATGTTTTGGTGTTATGAACTACAGTATGAATTACAGTGTCCCATATCGGTGACTGTGTTTTTAATTACTAATTAATCACAGAGTGAATCAAATTTGCATGTATGATTAAGCAAACATTTATTACCTATAACAATGGTTCAGATGATTTCAAATCTCAATATTTTCATGTCACTGCAGGGGCTGAGGTTGTGGATCACAAAATGCCCCAATAACCTCCTGGCTTCAAATCCTACATACCAAAGACCCTGTTCCATAGGCATTATCAACATACCACACAGGCAAATAGGCTTTGGCTAGTTAATGGAGGGGCAGGGGGCAGGTTTGTTAAGTGGGGGGGGGGGTACTCTAACTTCTGAGGGAGAAAAGTGAGTTTGGCTTTTAAAATGAACAAAGGTCATGCTAGGATCAAAATGTCAGGCTTTCTTATAAAATTACAACACTAGATTTCTGCAAGTTAGAAGCATTTCTTCCTTGTATAGGATTTGGAGTAAACAATGAAATACAATTTCTGCAGATAAAGATCAAACTTATTATATATCAAATTGTTGAACAAGGATGAGGATAACCCCGTGGTTGAAACTGTGAAGTGATAAATAATGGCAACTGATTTTAAATAATAAATAATTTAAAAATCTACTGCAACTTGACAAGAAAATTTTATTCTTGAAGTAAATAATCACCATTCACAATACCTGGCAGTAATATATATTCAGTGATAAACCTTAGGGAGGTCACTCAGATATGGAGAATATCATCAATGTGAATAACCTCTTTCAAGCACCTTCCCTGCAATTCTTTCCAACTTACATCTCAGGAGCCACTTACACAAACCTGACCAAAAAGTGGAAGAGGGCCAAATGACATGTAAAGTGGTCAAATATGCCAACTGCATAAACTGAGGGCATATTACCCATGTGAAAGGCATCAAAGAATTGATGAAATGAAGTTTAGGTGATGCTGTATCTCATCCAGCGTGTTTATAGTAGATATTCGGTATATATAC
>JAMKCH010028458.1:0-30659 GCA_023653785.1 Ophioderma brevispina | reverse complement strand
TCTTCTGTTTTTCGGCTATTTGCTCTCCGACCTACAGCATAGCCAAGGAGTTGACCTACATACCTCAACCTCTGACGTAAAGACCGTACGTTTCATATCTACTCTGACCCTCCAAAGACTCAGGAGAATATGCTATACCTTTGATGTAAGAATCGCTATTCACATGGTTTCTCTGAAGAAGCCATTACCATTACTTTAGACTACCCGACCATGACAACTACTTTTGGGTAATGTTCAAGTTGAACACTTTGCCAACTAAGAACTACCGTATGATGACAAAATGTACATCATCACCATTACTTGAATGCTTGTTACCTTACAGTCAAACTATAATGTACGTTGTGCATTATATTCCACAGTTTACATGGTCTGCTAACTTAAGACTAACTTTTGTCAACTTTTGCAATCATATGATCTGGATCTGGATCTGGATCAAATACTCTGAAAGCTCCTATTAGGAGCATCGCTCAAAAACTGTTATAAGTGTGGACGCACTAGTTTCGAGCTGGAGTGATTACGGAGGTCCGATTTAAACTGTTTGCATCTTGGATCCTGCGCAGTCTTGTGGGTGTGTTCCATTCACGTGCGGTTTTAATAGAAAAAAACATAAGAAGTTGGCCATGCCAAGTGAGGTGCCATGCGGGATTACGTATTTATCCGGTTGGCTGCTTCTATTGGTGATCCCTTCGGGTGCTCCGTTAGTTTGAATGTGATCATCCATTTTTAGTGGCAATATACCATACTTGATTTTGTGAAATGTAGCTAGTCCTAGTATATGTACGACCGAGTATAGGTGAGTGAAGGTGAAGGTCCTTAATCATTGTGGAAACTGAGCTTCTCCAGTTGTTTAGTCATTTACTGGGAAGCTAGCTCCCTGTTTTGAACTGCTTGAATTTTCATTAATATTCCTTTTGTGTAAGGGTCCAAACGGAGCACAATATTCTAATGTGAACAAACAGGCTCTTGTATGCCTGGGTTTTGACATCTTTGGTGCTTTATGTAGATTCCGGCGCAAAAAACCAATGACACTACTAGCCTTGGCTGGGATTGTGTCAATGTGTTGATTCCATCTCAGATCTCCAGAGAGGTTACTCCAAGATATTTTATGATGAGTGACAACCTCAGTTTTATGACCAGAGAAGTGGTATGTATGGTAGGTGGAGTGGGCTTTTCCTTGTGAAGCGTAGCACATTGCATTTATCCGGCTTAAATGTCATCTGCCATTTATTCTCCCAGCGCTCCAATTTACAATCTTGTTGCAAGGCTCTACAATCATCGTAAGATTTTTAGACGATATAACCAGACAATCGTCACAAATAGACAGACTTTTGAGGATAGGCCCTCTGGTAAGTTGTTAATAATAAACCAAGAACAGTAGCGGTCCCAGCACTGTCTTGCGGAACACCGGAAACACTCGCGCTGGCGTAGATGGCCCCTGCACTACACATAACTGGTTTCTATCACTCAGAAAACTGGTTATCCATGAATGTAGAGAGTTCCTTACTCCAAAATTCATTCGATCAATAGTCTTTTATGTGGAACCCTGTCACCGCCTTGGCGAAATCCAAGACCACCGCATCCACTTGTTTGGCTTCGTCACGAGCGCTATAAATCTGGTGAATAGTGTAAGGAGGCTGACTTCCACACGATCTCTTGATCCCGGAACCATTTGGAGTAGGACTAAGATATTATGCTTCTCCAGATGACCCATAACATGACGGTAGGTAATATGTTTCTAATAGTTTTGGCCAAACACTGAAGTTAGGAGACTGGTCTATAGTTTGGCTGGGTCAGTTCTGCTCCCTTTTTTAAATAAGCTGTAATGTTTGCTTGCCTCCAGGTCTTTAGGTAAGCTACCAGTACATACGCCTGAGTGGAAGATGCAGCTGAGCGGAGGTGCAATTGTCAGCACCCACTTTAGTATTCCTGGTGTTATACCGTCTGGTCCTGCAGCTTTATTTTTGAATATTTGAATGCTTTTCCAAATTGGAGACAACCTTCATTATGATAACTTTGCATTCGTATTTCACCTGTATTCATTACCAACTCTCACTTTTAGTAAAGAAAACATGAAATTTGAGTTATATGATACCCATAAACATACGAAAGAACACCACCATTACAATCGTATTTGCTTCAAAAGCTAGCTAAGACATTGCTAATTATATTTGTGTGATGGCGGCCATCTTGGATTTCGGTATAGTGAAGACTTTAGTGTTAAAAAGAAGTACAAATTGGAATTCATTGACACCAAAAACCCATACAAGACACACGAATCATGCTTATAGCTGCTTTAAAAGCAGAGCTATTGCAAATTATATGTGGTGGCGGCCATCTTGGTGGCCATCTTGGATTTCAGAAAAGGGAATAATTTTGGTATTAAAAATAGTACAAATTTGAATTCAGTGACACCAAAAACCCATACAAGACACACGAATCATGCTTATAGCTGCTTTAAAAGCAGAGCTATTGCAAATTATATGTGGTGGCGGCCATCTTGGATATTTAAAAATGCTCAAGGGTGCAATTTGGCACCCCTCAGTTTCTCCATCAGTAGGTCTTCAGGATGTAGAAACAGCCAAAAAAAATTGTGCGGACGCTATTTTTGGGTTTTTAGTTTTGGCCCCATGCTTAATTTTGTTATATGTATTCCCATTCATTTTTCTCTTTACCCTACCCCCCTTTTTTGTTCTTTTTCAGTTTTCTCATTTCCCAGTTTCTCATTACGGCCCTCCCTCCTTGTCCACTTTTCACCTCCCCCTTGTTCTTACCTCTTATTGTTCTTTTTTCAGCAGGCTCTCCCAGTCCCTTTGCCCATCACTCATCCGTCCTTCACTTCTCCATGCCCACTGAATTTCTTGGTTATCGTCTCATATCTTTGTTCATTAATTCCATTGTTCTCTTTTTCACTTTCTCTCCCAGTTCCTTTACACATCTCCCCTCCCTGAGCTAGGTTTCTGTCTTTTGTTCCTTTTATGGTAGGCCTTAGCTATAATTTTTTGTCTTATCTGTCGTTTTGTCAGTTTGCCTTTGGATGAGATCCTGCCTAAGGATCGAACGTCAGGCCCACACTCCTAGTATACAGTTTACCTAACACAGGCTATGGTTTGTTGAGAGCATTTGGTAAAGATTTACTTATTTTTTTCTTTATATATTACATATACGAGCGCCGTGCTAGTAATACGGAGATTGCGGTTCAAGTCAGAGAACAGCGGCCAGAGAAATATGAATAAATATTCATGTCAAAATAATATTGGGTGAATTTTACAAATGTGAACAATACATATTCAGACATGCCCATGTCCCACAATATTTTGTCAATTGACCAAATATTTGGGTTACGACAGCATTTCACAACATCTTGCCCATCGAGAACATCACACATTGCACAAGTATAAAATAGGTACCAGGTCAGGTCAACATTTTCGCGTTCGCGTGGCAACATCGGGGATGACAACTTCTGTAATGATTAGAAAATACCGAAATAAATTTATGAGCTTTGTAGAAACTCTGACCCATAAACCTGTTCGAGATGGCATGTAGTGTGTATCACTTAAAAAGAAATCATGAGAAATACAGGTGCTCCAAAAAGGACAGGTGTAGAAGTAAATATTGTCCGCCGTACTCATAGTCGGCTACAACGGTAAAGAATATGGCCACCGATTTCAGTTGACCCTTCATGCAACATTAGGTAATGCTTGAATCGTCATCGTCTATGGAGCCAGGACTGTGGCTCTCGACGGACTATCTGCTTTCACACCCTATTTATACCTTAATATACGAGTTTGGGGCGGTTGTCATTGTTTTATTTCTACAACATGTCTAAAAAACGGTACAATCGGAAACCGTTTTTTATTTCAATATTATATCTCAGCATAGGTAAGTCGTTTTGTGTAGTATTATAGTAGTAAAACTTTATTTATATTCCGGGTAACTCAAATCAGTTATACAAACTGGTCTCCCATGAGACCCTGATATACATATATAATTACAAGTGAAAAAATAATAAACATTTATACATGTATGTACAAACAATGAATTTATGTGATAATGTTGGAAACAGATTAATTAGAGCAGCATAAAATAAGATTTCAATCAAGGTTGCCTTAAAATACATAAACATACAAGGAAAAAGATACAGCCAATTATCATTGGAACTGCAATAATAAAACAGCAAAGCATAAAAACAAGATTCAAAACACAATTTTAGATTTAAAAGTGTTAACATTCATATCTGAAAAATTTCTGCGGACATGTGGTGAAAGATGATTCCACATTGAAGCACTTCTGTAATGGAATGTCCGTTTTCCAGGTATGATACTCCAAGTAGGTATGACGAGTGTGTTACATGATTGGCTACGAGTATTTTGGGTGTGAATATTAGAAGTAAAGTAAATGGTGATGATAAGTAGAAAGAGCATCATTTTTTGAAGACATTAAAGACAAGGAGAAAATATGTTTGCTCCATCTGTCACTTAATTTATACCAGCCAAGGTTGCTCATCATATCACAAATAGGTGTACGAATGTCAGCAGAAAGTAGCACACGGGCAAGTTTGTTTTGAAGAATTTGAAGAGAATTTCTAAGTTCAAAATTGCAGTTTGACCAAACTGGACTGCAGTAATCCAAAGTGTGGAAAAATCAAGCATTGCAAGCAGATTAAGAGTAGCTGAGGGGAGATAAAACTTAACCCTGCGAATAACACCAATGCGTTTAGAAATAATTGAGGAGATATAATCAATATGATTATACCAAGATAAGTTTGGATCGAAAATGACACCAAAGTACTTAAACTTGTCGACTCTATCAAGTGTTTCCAATTACAATCAGTAGAGAAAAGTTTTTTGAAAATTGCTCAAACCATGTTTTGTACCAAAGATCATGTACTGGTTTTCGTAATTATTTAAGGTAAGCTGTTGGCTTCAAACCAATGCGCAATATTCCGCAAGTTATATTCATATCAATTTTGAGAGAATTTGAGTCGGATGAGCTAACAATAGAGTTGGATTCATCAGCGACATGACACATTGCAATTAATACAATAAGGAAGAGAGTGACATAAAATAATAAAAACAAAGGACCCAGATTGATCTTTGTGGTATGCAATATGATATTCTAAAATCAGAATGAGTGGAAATATGTGCATCAAATAAAAGAAAGACCCTGCTTTTCCGAATACTTTTTGTTTATCTCTAATTGCATTGTTCAATCTAGGAGATAACTCCAGTTTAATGCGGAAAACACAAAGATCGAGTTTGTACCACTTTCTGGTTGAGTGAAAACGGTAAAAAGTTTTTCACATTTGCAAACATTTGGAAATCTTCAAAAAGGAATCAACTTCATATAAATAAGGAAACTTAAAAAGAAGCGACGAAAAAACAATAAGACAGGTAGGTAAAGGTGGGGAAATATTCTTCATAAGTTCGGCTTTAAGATGATTAAAGTGTTATAACATTAGAATGATATACTGTGTTGCAGAAAAGAATCATGGACCGTACCGAACCGGGAGGGAAGCAGAGTTTTTATGTTTTCTTGAAATATCATGAAACCCAAAGTTCTACCCGACACCTTGACGTTTGCTTCCAAATTTCAAATTTTATGACTTCAAACCATGATTAACGCACAAAGCTGTGATATTTTAAAACCAATTTGTTTCGGGATTTAGAGTTTGAGTGTTTATTTTGAGTTGCAATTATATTACTTCTGGCTTCTTGATTTTTAACACGATACAATTTCTGTAAAAATCAAAAAAGCTCCATTTCATTGACCTACAATAAATATTTGCATTTGTTTATTATTTAGTGAAAAGAAAATATTTAGCATTGAACTGCATTAGGTTGACTATTAAGTTGTGTGTCGAGAAAACTAGACCTTTCCTTTGGTACTTTAATCTGCGTTTGTTCCGTTGGTCAAGTTAACCAATCTTTTGTGAGCTTCGAGACAGCATTGGCATAACTGCGCGAAACAACTATGACAATCCATAAAGTGCACAAATTGATTTTGGTCGTCGCATAAATGAGCACATATCTGAATGGACCAAAAAAAATAAGATGAAACAACCCTATTGAATAGCCCCGGTTTTTTTGTGCTTAAAATATTATGCCAAGTAAGAATGACTGATTTTAAAATGTCATATTTAACGATTTTTTTTTTTTGTCTGATTGGCCATTTTTTTATAATTGGGCCAAAAGTGATATTCAGTTTTATAGGTTTATGGACATCACATAGAATCATTTCTAACTTGTGATGAAATTGTCTGTGTCGTATTTGCACCTGAGGACGCCATTGAAGTTTTTAGAGGGATCAAATGTCAAAGTTGCTTATGTGCGAAAACACATCCACAAATGGTAGTTTAGTCATAAGGATCGGAAAGGTATTATTTCCCTATCTGGATGGATCGTTTCAGGAGTTATAACAAAAATGGCAAAGTCGCATTTGGGTCTTACAGGGATCAAAAATGCACAATTTGCAAGGATATCGGATTCGATGCAGATGGTCTCAAATTGATTCTTTTACCAATCTGATTAATTCAGAATAGTGACGCCAAGGTCATTAATTTGGCATGACTCAATAGAGTTCAAGAACATGGACATCCAAGTTCATTCCAAAGATGTTCATTGGGTCAAAGATCTGGTTAACTGGCGGCCATGGTTGAAAGCGTTGTGGTTTGTCAACATATGTATACTCTTGCGGTTTGTGTTCTGGTGTGACCTGCAGGAGGGAAAAATATTTTTTTGTTCCACTTTGAAGAACTACAGTTTTTACAATTCATCAATGTATCGCTTGCAGTTAACACTTAACACTTTTAAGTGCCTAAAGGGGGGGGGGGGGGGCTCCAGAGTTCCCAAAGAGATTTGTTTTTCGGCGATTTCTCAGTCGTGAAAAATATTTGACCTCTAATGTTGGTAATTGTGTAACTTATCGAATGCGCTATCTTCATAAAAAATTACTAAAATGTCGAGCCCGTTAAGAGATAATTAGCTTGGGTCCTAGACCCCCCCCTTAGGCAACCAATGGGAGTGTGATTTTACAAATAAAAATTAGCAAACCCTGTTGCCAGAAATATTGTTTCTGCTTAGGTAATGTATATGCATGAAACAAAATTAATTAAATAATCAGAAAAAATAATAACATTGATGTGCTGAAAGAAAGCGATTCCATCATTGCGAGCGACTGCGCGCCATTGCTGTACAACCTATTGCAAATACGTCGCACCACAACAAAATACAAGAATTGGACAAATGGTAGGTTTGTGTTTAATAAGTAACTTGTTCCCTTCTAGAGCAGATATAAACATTCAAAATGATTTGCAATGGGTATGCTGTGGAAGCAGGGGTACGAAAATATCATGTTACTTTTGAGCGATTTTGCCCGCATCGAAAACAATGATTTGCCCCTTAATTTCAGACGATAAACCGGAACTCAGGATATTGCACCTTTGGCCTTGTCCTATGCCCCCTCAAAGGTGGTATGAGTTTAATTTGAAAATTCCATTGGGGAAAAATGGGTTTACTTGGGGGGGGGGGGTTCCATGGGACCCCTCCTAAGGCACGCAACGTGAGTGAAAACACCTTAGCACTTAATTAAGGTATAGGGGATCTACGTGGACCAAACATATTGTTTTCGTGCGCTATTTGTAATGGTACAATGATTTTTGTCCGTCTTTTTTTGTAATTGCCTAAATACAGTTGCGCATATTTTGGTGGAAAAATCAAATCGTCCATAGCGTTATTATGATAATTGAGCATTTTGGTGACGCTATTCAAAATTTGCTTTGCCCTTAAATCGTACTGGAGTATTTTTTATTTTTTCTTTATTTCAGTAATGTAAATGTATTTATGTTATCCTATTATGAGCTATTTTTTTAAAACGTCCTTCGGGATAATGTTTCTTATTTTTTGGCGGGAGAATTTGGTGCACGTTGTAAAAATCGTTGTTTTTTTTTGACCGCCATTTTGAATCGGTACAGCCGATTTTCATTTTTTTTTGTGGTTGTGTTGATGTAGCCCATCAGTGACCAGGGTTTTGGTAAAAAAATCCAACTGCAGAGTGGTTTTCAGAGGGATCCATGTGCCCCCCTTATACACTAGTGTGCAAGACCATATACACTTAAGTGTTAATAGTGTTAAGGGGGTATGGGGTCTGAATATGATAAAAAATGTTCTAATTAAGAAAATGAGATAATGCAATGGATAAATTGTGTAGATTGTAATCTCCAAAATGCTTTTTATTCGATCGCAATCGGACATTTGGTTCCCAAAATATTGCTGATCAAAGTGAAGCAGTGTACGTGAAATTTGCCAAAAATGCACCATCTCCTATATTTTATATTTAAGATATTTTAACAGATATTATTTATGAACTATTTAACGCATTTATTTTGGCTAAGTCGAAGTAAATAAATACTCATATTATCTTTTCCATAATTTAAAGTAATTAAATGTCACTGGGTAAGTGGTTTTTATGTATTTTATTGGTTTCTCACCCTGCGATATTTAAGAAAAATATTTTAAAAATTAATTACAGGACACTGGATGCACCTATTTTGATGATTCTTTCATTAATAATTATGATTATTCAGTATAAAATGAAATGTTAAAAAATAATTCCATATTTCGCATCAAAAGCGCCCTCAATTTTGTCTAAATGTTTCGAGGACTAGCGAACGCTACATGCTCTGAACATGAAATTTGGCAGGGCTAGTGAACCATGAAGGCCGATTTTCAAAATTGTGTCACAAATTCAAATTACGCCATTAAAATTATGCGATTGGTCGATTGCCGGTTGCCATGGCAACGGTATTAACAATTCGGCTTCATGGTTCACTGCGTATTTACCCCCTGCACATGTCATCCAAGTTTCGTTCCAGTAGCACGTTTAGTTATTTAGTTTCACATACGTTCCAGTGTTTAGCCAATCCCAGCGGGCCTTACGTGGTTACCACTGCAACCCAGAGCAAAAATTGGCATGGATTTTAAAATTTGACATGGGTTACAATATGATGTTTTGTATAACATGTAATTACCCTATTTAGGAAAACTTAAGAAAAAATCATTTCAAAGTTCACTTGCGTCAGACCCCCTACTCCCCTTAACTAGCAGTTATATTATGAACGTGGATTCTTTCCAATGTAAAACCCCCCTAAATCATCACCACCCCTCATCCTCCCATTTTGTCTGTTGCTTTTGACAGTTGTCACGGAATCTTTCAAAGGAAACCTGGGGATATGGACCAGTCCATTATTGCCTCCAAGCAAAAAACCGAACGTCCCATCAGGACGAGATGTTTTTCCCAGTCGTTACTGAAATTCCCCTTACATCAGGTCCGCAAAACGTTCAGACTGCGGCACTTAGTGGGATCATGAACAGTTGTTTATGGGACTTCAAGTTGGGTTCAAGCAGACGACGATTAAATGTTGTGAAATTTAAGTGATTTGTTTTTAACATTTGCTGTATCTCTTGGCAGGAGGAGAACTATCCGTTTGACATAATAGAGGATCCGATTTTACCGTTCTTCTTCTTGCGTATGAGGCAGCAGCCTAAAGATTGTGTTAACGTTTGAGCCAGCTCATGCTTGATGAGTTGGGTTGAGAAATCTGTGTCTACCGGTGGACGAAAGGTCGGGCACTCATTCAGAATGTGATCTGCAGTCTGTGATTGGAGAACCACATTGGCAGGCTGCGATGGCCGCAGCCCCATCAGTGCAAATTGATGTTGAGCGACGCGACTCCTGTGCGAATCCGGTTTAAGGTGACCCATCCTTGCGTGGGAGAGGGGATTGCTGCCAGGTGGTATTTGGCTTAGTGTAATCAAGGGGGTGAACCAAGTCGTCCGTGCTGGGCGCTGACCAATTTGATATTGCACGGAATAATTGCTTAGTTTTGGGTGCTGTATTTTACACCATAATGTCAATTAGATACAAACAATCCGGCCCCACAAAAATCATTGTTGGATGTTGGGTGCTATTTGAGTGGTTAAATTTTGTCCTACCCATGGCCATGAGTAACGAATGAAACCGCCTCATGAATAATCTTTTCACCTAAGCGCGCATTTGCATATGGGAAAAAAAAAAGAGTATCTGAGCAAATGATCCCAGGTGCACGTATTATTACACCTGGCCAAATCTAAACAATACTCAATTTGTACATACCGTTCGGTATAGGCCAAAGCGGCACACACCCAGGATGTAGAAGAAGCGGGAGCAAGCCAGTGTTTATATTGTTGGTTATCTAGGTTTTCTTTGTTGTCGGCAAAACATGCGAGACGATGATTTCTAAGATGACGTAACGTTTTTGCCTCTCTATCTTATAGAACCTCTTTGTTCTCGGCCTCCTTCCCAACTAATCGACGTGTCCAAAACTATTCCTGCGGTGACCGATTGGTTGATCTCTATAACTTTGCGTTGGTGATAATCCGTCTCCAAGAGGTTCTAACAGATCAAGGGGTGAAACCCATCAAACCAGTCGTCGTGGCTGGGGCGCTGACATTTTTGGAATATGCAAACGGCATAATTATGCGTTTTGGGTGCTTTTATACACACATAATGTCAATTTCGATACAAACTCCGCCAAAATATCAGTTGTTGGTTTGGGTGCTATTGGGTGGTTTAAATTTTGTCCTACCCATGGCCACACAACGAATGAATGAACACATAAGGTCGCTTGAATTTAAAATAAACCACCGCCTCAAGAATACATCTTTTCAACCTAAGCGCGCATTGCATTATGAGAAAAACGAGTACTGAGCACAATACCGTACACTATTTTAAAATACATACCACCTGCCACCTCTAACCATACATTAATTTGTATCACTAAGATTAGTGTATATGCACAGCGGCACCCACAGTAATGTGGAAGAAGCGGAGGCCACCATTGCTTTCTATTGTTGGTACTCTAATGTTTTTCTTTGTGGTCGCAAAACATGCGAGACGGTGATCTTCTAAAGATTACGTACGTTTTTGCCTCTCTATCTATTTTAGTCTACCTTTAGGTGAGACTCTAATGCAAAGCGGAAGGCATATAGTGTGGGTTGGTGTGTATTCCCGTAGATTTTTCATGCTAAAACGATTTTGTTTGCTGTTTTTGTGTTTTCAATATGCCTAAACTGTCAGAAAATGATTGGGGGGTCAAATTTTCAGGATGATGTATTGCCCCCTACTTTTCAAGGGTGAATGTTTTACAGGGAAAAAAAAGCCAACCAATTGTCACACGCTGTAAAATAATACATTGTTTTATTTTAAAAGAGAATTTTGTATGTAAAATATACATTTTTTGTATGTAAAATAATCCTTTTTGTATGTAAAATAATACATTTTTGTATGTAAAATAATACATTTTTTGTATGTAAAATAATACAAGTTCTGTAAATGTAAAATAATCAGTTTGTATGTAAAATAATACATTTTTGTATGAAAATAATACATTTTTGTATGTAAATAAACATTTTTGGATCCTGTGAGACAAAACAACACAAGTTATCACCAGTTTTCAACAAAATCTGGGGCATGGGTAAATTTACCCCAGGATTAACCTTGAACCGTTATGGGGTATAAAGCGCTTAATAGGCTGGGACCCACTGGTCACAAAGTTCGCTTATAAAAGGTTGGCCTGCCCAGAAAGATCATACGAATTTTTGGACCTCACATACGGTTTAGTAATATAGCTTTGGATACCCACCCCCAAAAGTGACGTTGTAAAATTATCTTTTTCTTGTCCGGTGATGTAGTGTTGCTATAACGTGAAGGGTATAAAAAGTAAATGACAAGTAGCTAAGAAAACGGTATTAGGAGTAGGGGTATCATATAACAGGTAAATGGAGTTATATGTTATCATAGGTGATTAAGACGTTGCCATATAAGACTAATTAATGATTAGAGCTATCTATATCAGTTGAAAAATGCAAAATACATTTAGAAATAAATTAGCGGAAGAAATTAGGACAATATCGAAATGATCTTATAAAAATAATGGTGCTTTCTTCACAAAATTTGAATTATTCGAGATTTATCTCTTTAATTGGCAAATGTCTTGTTTTTCTTTCAATATTGTGTCTTGTAATGTGTTGTTTATTTATCCATAACAATTTTCCCCCAATTAATAGACGTTTTAATAGACTATTTTAATGTTTACCCCACACGGTATGGGGGGGGGGGTGAAACCCTAAATTAATATTATAACGCATTTAAGCTTTTCATATTGTTTCCCTTTACTTGCCTGTATGATTTGTCTAGTCTGTTATTTTCAGATTGCAATGATTCGTTTAATTTTGGGGGGGAGATCAGTGGCAGGGGGGTGGGGTATAGAGATTAACTAAATGTGCAAGGTCCCCCCCCCCCATACCCACCACTCCCAGAAGAAATAGCAACATAAACGCGAATTCCTAAATTAGGACAAATTTCTAAATGATCTCTACATAATAGGGTGCGTATTCTTCACAAACTATTTAATTATTCGAGTTTATCTGCTTTACAGTCTGGCGAATGTATTTTTTCGTTTATTATTGTGTCTTGTAATGTGTTGTTTATATATCCATAACACTAGTCCCATAATAGACGTTTTATTAACTAATTACAGTTGCACACGTGGGGGGGGGGGGCTAATTGAAATCTTAATTATAGCGCATTTAGGATTTTTTATAATTGTTTTCTTTTACTTGCTGTAACAAAAGGTTGCGATAAACAATGGTTTTGTCTTATGCGGGATTACTTCATATTGCAATATTGGGATTCGTACTGATTTTGAAGCAGTGGTGCACGGATGGGGGATATGGAGAATAACCACGGTTTCAAATAATTTGTTTGCCCTCCCACCCCACCCCACCCCACCCCACCCACCTCCAAGAAGAAATAGAACATATGGACCATGACCGTTGGCAGTAATTGAAACTAGATAACATACCTGTAAATCTCCCGGGGTGGTTGCCATTGTGAAATTTGCACATCACAGACATAATACGCCTGGAGCTAGGACACATTTGTAACACATCTCAAGTACAAAAAGGTTTGAGTGATTAAATAGGTAGACAGCCCTGACAGGACCCCTGAAACGCGTTCCTAATGCGCCAGTGGTGCCTAGATTGGGGCAAGACAAAGATTGTACAGGGTCAAAAACTTTTAAATTGATCCAATCATGTTGAAAAGTATACCATATTATGTGTCAAACCATAAGGATTCAGAAAAAGGTATATTTTGCAATATGTACAGCCCTAAGTTTTCAGAGTTAGGGCTTTAAACAGCAAAATCAATAAAGGGTCAATCTCAGCTGTACAGGGGTCAATTTTCAAAAATTGTTCCGATTGGATAAAAATGGTGCAAATAATTGGTGGAGCTCAGAGGATTAAATAAGGAATAGGTTTTGAGTGTCTCCAATGCTTGCTTGAGAAAGTAGGGGGGTAATAAGATCAAGCACCATTGAATGCATTGGACGTTGACCTTCTCTGCCCCCTACTCGTAACTCAGCATTTAAGAAGTTAAAATAATTCCTTATTTAAATCCTATGAACTCCACCAATAATTTGCAACATTTTTATCCAAATCGGAAGCAACTTCAAAAATTGACCCCTTGTACAACTGAAATGACCCTTATTATTGTTTTTGCTGTTTTTGCTTAATCTGAAAAACTTTAGCTGTACATATTACAACAACTATACCTTTTTCTGATTCCTTATGGTTCGGGACACATAACATGGTGTGCTTTTTCAACATGATTGGATCAATTACAAAAAATTTGACCTGTACACAACTTTGTTTTGGCCCCCTCTTCTTAAGGCACCATTGTGGGCACTTAGAATCCACGTTTCAGGGGTCCCTGTCAGTCCTGTCAAACATAGTTAATCACTCAAACCATCTTTGTACAAATGTTACAATGTGTTCCAAAGTTGTGTGCTAGCTCCGGGTTAATTGTAAATTCAACTACCTGTACGATACGAAAGTCCCGTTTTCAAAAGGAGCACCGCAAACGTAAACGTATTACCCAGGGGGATGGGGCGGCCAGGATAGCGCTCCGTTTGTACCGAAAAAAAATGATTTAATCTTATTAAAAGGAACGCCCCTTACCCATTATGAAGCGAGTTATGTAAGATTGTTAGTTTTAGCTTGATAAATAACAAAAAAGAAGTTTAAATGTGATTCGTTTTAAACCAAATGAGGTAAAAACTGATAAATGGTTAATCTAGGAACTGAAAGGTAGGCCTACCATAAAAACATATTAATATCACCAGCTTATTTATGGCATGCATTGGTTAAATATTGGTTTCTTTAAATTGGAAATGGTGTAGGTAGGAGTTTTTTTTTTGGGTGCATGGGATGGAAGAGGGTTAGGTGAAGATTTCTCAGCTCCGTGCGAAATGTTAATACAAATCCTGACAAATACGCCTCTTGGCGGGGGGGGGGAAGGGGGGAATAGGTGAAATCATTTTAGGATTTTAAGGTTACTAACCATTGCTAATTTAGTATCACAAAGAAAAATAATTTTTAAACAGCCATTTTATTACGTTTACACGCAACTTTCTTATGTTCTGAAAGTGTCGCTGGGAGGGTACTCTCCTGCCCACTCCTCGGAAGCCGCCACTATTTTGGACTAATATTTCAGATTTGAGGTATATTTGGAATTCAGATTGGCCAAGAAAAGGACAGAACGGCTTTGACATGATAAGCGAGGCTCTGTAACTGAAATGATGGCGCGACTGCGCCATCCTCCCGACTTTCCGCCCCATCCTGGGTTTCCTTCATGCAGTTTCTAAAACAAATCTTTTATTATATTCGTGGTAACCAGAGATTGTGTTTTGGCATAAACTCTTTTTGGTGTAACATTGTCAATGTTTAGAATGGGGTGAAGGAATTTATAACCTATATTAAATATTGCAGAAGAATTGTCTTACAACTCCCGATAAGAATTTTCAAACTCAAATAATGATGAACCAAGAACACCAGTACCGACCGTTTGATATTGGCCAAGGGTGTACCTGGCCAAGGGTTTCAGATTTTTAAAGAATTTTACCTTCCCCAAAATTGTTTGCAAAGATGCGTCGTATTTTCATTTGAGGATAGGGCTCTTAAATACGACAGTATTTTCCAGAAAAAACTGACAGAGCGTCGCCGTCTTACAGCCCATTTAAGTACCTGTCTGTATGACCTAATTCCGTATATTGTATTTTTAAAGGTATATGGAAAGTATCAGGCCAAACTTTGAAAGCTTGAAAACATTCAAAACAAACCCTGCTACACAATACATTTTTGTTGGTTTATCCCTTTGGCACCGTTTATCAGTTAAGTAGTAACTAAAATACCTTCAGAAGAGACTTAGTCACATACAGCAGTTAAGTTGTTAAATAAAATATCTGTGATTGAACTATCCGAAAGTCGGGAGAACAACGATTTCCGGAAACCAGTTTAACAGGCTTTATAACTTGAACATCTTTCAAATCTATGTTCTTTATCAACTTGGAAAAGATACGGCCCTCTTTCCTTAACTTTATTTTCGCTAGTACTTAGTTATTTCCTTAAATATACCGAAAATTATGGAGATATGCTTAGCAAAACCGGGGAGTCCCCGCATACAAAACGAGAGTTCTTCTCTGTTTACAAACCTATTCCATTACACACACCATAAGTATAATAGTGCCCTAACAGAGTTTTCCAATGCAAGCGAAATGAACGCCAAATGGTTCCGAGCTGCTAAAGTCAGTTTTCCGCACATATCTTTCTCCAGGACCCCTTTTTTCTTGGGAGTCAAGTATATTTTTCTGTCATACCTTTCCAGCTGAAACTTGCCCTTTTTTCCACTCTCAAATAACCGTATAGTTTTAATGCCACAGAAAACCACCCAACAATTTTAGTAAGAATCATTACCTGGGTTTTTTTTTCTTCCTCTCGGATAACCTTAGACATGTTTTTTATGAGATCATCATACATGGATTCATTTTTGAAAACTGACTCAAACAATTGCTAAATACAACATTTTGAAAAATGGGTATACGTATTTATTGCAAGTAAAACTCCTTAAATGGTATTCTTTTTCCTACCTCCAAAAAACAAAAAAAAATTTTAGGCCGTTTTTTCTTTCGGAAATATATCTTATGATTTCGGTACTATTTTTAACAACGTACTAGCAAGATCTCGCTTCCTTTTAGTAATCTAAAAAAAACTTCATAGAAATCCGATGATGAGTTAATGAATAGGTCTGAAGAGATTGGGTATACCTTCAAAATGGGATCTTTATTAGTATGGATACGCATATCCCTTTCAACAAAACATTCCTCTAAGAAACATGCACCCCATGATCTCTCATCAGGATCAAAAGGTGACTTAGGAAAAGCACAGAGCATTTAAGCGTGCAAGATCTACTGGTTCAGGAATTGAGAAACAAAAATTCAAAAACATGAGAAGGCTATTCATAAAGAAACAAAGAACTCATACTGGAAATGGGTACGTTCATCTTGCATTGATCACCCAAACAATCTTCCTGGAATTTTGTTAAAAAACTTAGGAAAGATAGATTGGTATTACAGCTTTCAGAAATGGCCATGGTGAATTAATTTCTGATAGCAGGAACAAAGCAGAAATTTTGAATAGCCAGTTTTTTGAATCTGTGTTCACCAACGAAAAACCAATGCCAAACTTCCCCAGCTCCTACCACAGATTCCACAAAGCCCGACTTTGTATAGCCCAAGAGGGGGTGTAAACTTGTTGCAAGAAATTGATGAAAACAAAGCTTCTGGCCCGGATGGTGTTGAGTGCAAAAATGATTAAACTCCTATGCTACAGAACTGTCACCACTCTGACTCATATTTAATAAGTCTTTATTGTCCTGCGTGATCTTCCTGCAGATGCCTTACAGCCAACATCAGTCCAATATTTTTTAAAAAAGGGCGACCGAGACACTGCCAGCTAATTCTTCGCCCTTTGGTCCTTAACTTCATCAGTTGAAAGATATTTGAACATTATTGTGCATAGTAAAATCATGCATCATTTTAGTAAATACACAAATCTTGACAGGCGGCAACAGGGTTTAGATCACAGCATTCTGCGACATAACAATCATTTTAACAACCGATGACTTGACTAAATCCTGGGATTAAAAACGTCCCTGTCCCGAATGATCATCATGGATTTATAGCAAGGCTTCGATTGTGTCCTCACACAGATTATTGTACCAAGATGAAATGTGTGTATCACAGGAACGGCACACATGGATATCTAATTTCTTAACTAAACGGAGGAAACAGAGAGTGTCGTGGGAATGGAGATATTCACAATGGGTGCAGGTTAGATCAGGCGTTCCGCAAGGCACCGTACTCGGCCCATTATTATTCCTGGCATACATAAACGACCTCCCAAATAACATTCATCAGAGGTTGTTTATTTGCCCCCGATGATGGTGTTTGTATCGTCCCATCCACGGACAACTCTGTGTTTCTTGTTTTCAGGCGATCTTGATAAATTGTACACCTGGCAGGACATTTGGCAATGAAATTCAACATCAAAAATGCTATTGTCCTTAAACTCAACTCATGCCAGGTCTGCAACTACACATCATTATAATTGGGAAACACCGTTTACAAGAAACTGCATCACATTCATACTTAGGGGTACACATTAACAATGGTCTTAACTGGGATGACCACATAAATCACTGTGATCTCAAGCCAAAAGAGTACGTAACCTGGTATGCAGGAACCTAACCCATGTACAACTGACTTCAGGAAACGGCGTTTAAAACCTTGGTCGGCCTCATTAAGAATCTCAAGTACGGTGGGATCCACATAAAGGAATCAACCAGAAATTGAAATGCGTCGGCATCGGGCGGCCAGATTTGCTTGTAGAAAACTCGAGAGGAAGAGCCAGCGTGACTAAAATGCTGGCTGAACTGAAACTGGATAAGTTAGAACTCCGATAGACAAGCTGCAAGACTGACCTTCTCTATAAATAAAACCTAAGACCAGGTGTACCGTCCATAGGAAAAGTTTCTCACACTGCCATCGTCATACTCGCAACACCAATAACAAATCATACCTGAGACCAATTGCAAAAAAGGGACTGTTGCAAAACCTCCTTTTTTCCAAAGAAGAATATGACGAAATGGAAACATGACTACCAGGACTCGCTCATTAACATCCCTACCACCAAGTATTCAAAGAAGAAGTAACCAACTACTTAAGAACAACAAATCGTATCTAAGAAAGCTTTTCAGCTCACACACCCCTCTGCGTTTGGCGTCGAAGGAGTGTTGCAGAACAACAGTCAAAGTACAAGATAATAGGTTTGGGTTACTAGGACCAGAACCCCCCCCCCCCCCCCCCCCATACCCATGCATGGTCAGGGAAGAAAAAAAATAAACTTAAACCACCGGGAACCACCCAAGACTATTTGTAATATTT
The DNA here is from genome assembly GCA_023653785.1 of Ophioderma brevispina. Taxonomy (NCBI): domain Eukaryota; kingdom Metazoa; phylum Echinodermata; class Ophiuroidea; order Amphilepidida; family Ophiodermatidae; genus Ophioderma; species Ophioderma brevispina. Next base: position 12,283 of record JAMKCH010028458.1, on the reverse strand, counting down.
ACAATAAATTTAGAACAATATAAAAAAATAGGCCAGATTTCTTCTAAATGTAATAATTTGGATCTGGATTTGGACAATAACTAAATTAGTTTAAAAGTATTCATATTGTGCAAGCGGCGGTTACAAAATGGCATTTTTGACAAAAATAAAATGTTCATTTTCCGCCCATCAAAATTTGACAAGCTCTTTTTGTATTTTCGATTTTAATTTGCAAGTATTGTGGTCTTAGGCCAAAAACAACAAAAACAAGTTTGTTCCAGTAGGCCCGCTCGCATTTTGATTGGAGCCATCTTTACCGCGTTTTGTAAAAAATTTGATGTACTGAGAAAATTGCACTTTTTAGACTGAAGTGCCTCAGATATAGGAAACTTTCATTAAAAAACATGTAAATGATCCCAACTCGATAATTCTTTTATAAACTAATAACTGACAGTTAAAATATGATTTGAAAACTGTTTGACTTGCATTTGATTGATTTGAGCCTTTCTGGGGAAGAAAATCCTTTTTAAAAAAAATAAAAGCGCATTCGCATTTAGATTTTGGAAATACTGACCAAAATGATTATGTGGCCTTAGACCCTTCATATGGTTGTAAGTTAAAAAAAAATAGTGCCCTCTAACCTTGATCATGCACTTTATACGTTAGGAAAAGAATAAAAACAGAGAGAGATAAAACGCAACGATATACAAAAGAGAATTTGTCTGTAGTACTAAAAAAAACACTTTTCCTTTGCTTTGACTTCATAAAAGTCTTATAAACAAAATATCTGCCTAACCATATAGGAAGGTCATACTAGTTGTCAATGCACCCATCGGTACCAACATATCACTATTCATTCACTTGAAAGGTCATTTTGGAACAAATACCAAATCATCATCGTTGTTTCTATAGATGTTCCTTTGTGACACATATCCTTGCATCATCAAATTTTAAAGAAAATGTAGGGACAAGATGTTCGAATTCTAATCAATTACGGCCAAACCTCAAATTCACTACAGACAGACACAAGTGACGGCACTTAACATGTTGCCCCGTATTTGGAGTTTGACCATTGCTGGGGCAACGAAGCTGTTTACGCAGGTTACATAATTTTCTTATACGGCTCCATGTTACTCATTATAGCGACATTCTTTATTCCATATACACGACATCGGACGGCGACTATTATCGCCCCTACGCCGTGGCGGCGCACTCACACTCCGCCATGACTGGGGGGCACTTTTGCATTTCTCGTTCTACAAACCGCGTTTACGTTCACGTGTTACAACAAGAGCGATATTTTGATCAGTTCTGACGGCAAAAACCAACACTATTTCACTGTTATCCATTTCTTATATCATCATGGGCGGCTCAGGAAAAAAATGATAAATTTCTTGGCTTGCTGGTCTGCGAAATAGCGATATAAAAAGTACAAAAATGGGGAAACGAACTGCGTGAGAATTATCGCTAATGACACAAAATGAAACAATCTCGTATCCATTTAAGGCAAATACCACATTGTAACTGCCGGGGTCTTTCACGTGTAATGATAGTCAGCCGTAGCACATTCCATGCACAACGAGAATAATTTTGTCAGATCTCCGAAAATCGATCACTATGGGCACGGAAGGGTCCTTTCTAAAACCACCAACAACCCGCCTCGGAAGATGTCACGTTTTTTCAGCAAATACGATCGGTTCGGGCGTTGGGAACTATTTCAAGTTTTCACGTACACGGAATATATCAACATTCTACTGTTACTTTATTTGTCTGGGTTGAATTTTCGACAAATTATTTTTCTCACGCGGCTGTTAGTACCAATTTTTACACGTATTCTAACCAGAAGCGTCATTCCAGTCACGCAAAGTGGGGCGAGGATAACCTTCAATTTTTAACAACAAACAGTAAAGACAGTGCCCTGGAATTCCAGTTTAGGCCATCCCTGACATCATCCTTCCAATATCTATGGAAATAAACGGTGGACTGAAATTTGTGAACAATTAAAAAAGGTAGGTATTGTAAATTCATGATCATGATTAGGGCCTTTATTATTTCGTTCGTAAGCAACAATAGCGCCGTTTGTGTGTGTACGTGTCATGTGCTGTTTGGTGGCCGGGATGCCCCCTAGTAATGCGGCGACGTAGAGGGTGTCCTCTCAAGGCTTCCCCGTCGGATTCGTGTATGTAACTTGTTACTACTAAGATTATTGTTGTATGCACAAAAACTTCATGTGTGGTTTAAAAACAAATAAATTTGATTTGGATGTTGTGCGCATGAAAGCTATTTATAATTGACAATTTGCACGCTAGCCATTTTCGCTTATTGGACCATAGAACACAAGCCACGAAAAGCCGTTGTAGTGGCAATTCACGAGAATAGATAGTTAACACCAATAATCTTAAAAATAATAAAAAAAAAAAACAAATTACATCGGGTTGGTGTGTGACAATTTCAAAAGTTGCAAATTTAAGAGAAAACTGTACAAAAATTCTGAATAAACGTAAACAGCACGCCGGTAATTCGGATGGATGGTCTATATGCCAATAAAAAAAAGCCATCATCGACTTCAGCCAATCACGAGCCTTGCATTCATAAACAGTGAGTACCAAAACGATTCGACCCAAAGCCAATTCGGCCAAGCCAGTTCGGTCCCAAGATCAAAAGACGATTCGGCCCTCGGGACAAATTCAACCTCTTTTGGACGCTTCTACCTTTCTGTTATTATTAGAATAATGTATATGTTATAGTTATACTCACCTATAATATCAATAAAAGGAAATGAGTAGGATTATAATTAACAATAGGGTACGCTAGAAGACGATGGGAGTGGGACAACCGTACATAATTCACCCAATCAGAACAAAACTGGCACCATGATAAGCGCGTCAAACAAAATCTACGTAAGTTTGGCCTACATTTCGGCTTTACTTTCAAACGCAAAAATGGATTTATTGTTTTTTTGAGACTGCTTGATAATTCAAAGGTCTGAACGCTGACCGCCACATTATTACTAAAAAAATTTTAATTTAGTGCACACGTGTCAATTGGAAAAAAATAGATTTTTGTGCAGAAACGTAGAGAAAAGTTTAGTTCATAATTTTAACTACAATGGACATAAAATTATTTTTATTGAAAGCAAGTTGCAAAAGTTATGACAAAAATTTCTATCAATTAACGAAAATGAATGCTAATTATTTGTTTTTTTTTGCATTGACATTATTTTTGACACCCTTTATATTGAAAAACTAACAACCCCCCTTTTTATAATTAATTGGAAATTCTACAGCCGCGTCACATCCATTGTTTCTGTTTTACCAATTATATGGGATAAACGTACAGAGTAAGATAATGTTACTTTTTTTGTTTGTCAAGTTTAAAATCCACTTTGCCACAAAAAATGCATTTGTATAAGGGGGTACCTAAATTTGTGGGATGGTTGTGTTATGACACTTTATTTTCAATTCACTGAAAACATCCACTTGCCCACAAAAAAATGCATTTGTATTTAAGGGAACCTAACTTGTGCAGTTTGACACTTATTTCAAATTGGGATGCATCATGGCACACATTGATTGCACAGATTGTAATTGTATTTTATTTCAGAACCCACCATTTTATTTCTGACACAACCCTTTTTACAAAACCACCCTTGATAGCCAATTTAAAATACAGTATCCCACACTTTTACCACTTTTTTAGAATTTTTGAAACCCACTCTTTCTAAAGCGTGGGTTACCAACAGTCAGTTTAATGACAGCACAAGTCGCCAACCCAAAAATTACTACCTACGTATTTTATTTCATCTGAGAAAATCGCCGATTGAAAATTCATTTCATTGCCTATACCATGAAAGTGAGCTAAAAGAAACAAAACTTGTTTACTATTTTAAAGAGTATATTATGAATTGTAATAGTAACCATAACGAAATGTGACATGCAAATATGGCCTCTGAATTAAGCTTCAAAGTATTGAGTCTGAGTGTGAAAAACAAAATAATGCGTATTGCAAAATACTATACAAAAATTATATCATTTTTCAAAAATGTTAAGTGATACTCTGTGAAAAGCTATCTGTGTGGTTTAATGAACATGCTGGAATTAAAACTATGCCAAATTTTGCCAAGCCTTAAAAGTATATGTTGGGGGCGACGTTATGTATAATAGTTTAGGTCGATGGCTAACAACAATGCTTTGGTGGGCATTTATTATTTTGGCGTTTGGAGTACCAGATCGCTGATACGATCTTTGAGAATGTATAGGTCTGAGAAGACTGCAATTGGTGAAAAGAAAAAAATCTTAACATTTGGAAATTGTTGCCTGTAGATGAGTTTGCCTGCCTCATAACCAGACATGCCTAAAATCTGTGTTTCCTGTGTTTGTTCAATTAGGAAAATAAATTTACTGCAGCTAAATATTCTGGTTGGAGGGGTTCTAAAATTACTGGTCTCAAGTTTGAACATATCGTCAAGTGTTTACCAATGTTGCAGAGGGGAACAGAGAGGAACATGATAGATGCATTTTAATTGGCAGGCTGGAGATGTCGCAGCCCCCATCGATACCCGCGGTGCATATTACGGTCCAAAGACCGACACTACTTTTGAGAAACTGCGAAATCCTGGTCAAGGTTGACCCATTCGTCCGATCTCCCTTACCAGTGTTATGTAAGACATGGAACAGGATGAGTAAGTTGTGTTATGTTTGGTTCTTGGAAAGTGAAGGGACTTGATATCTAAGTGTCAATGTGGTTTCCGGCAGGGCCATAGTCCTATTGACCCAACTTATTCGTCTTGTATCTTTATTCGTGATGGTTTTGTTAGAGGAGATCATGTTGTGTCGGTATTCTTTGATCTAGAGAGGTTATGATAATACTTGGAATATGGATTTTGAAGGATGTGTATAATTGAGGGGACTAAAGAGGTAAAATGCCTTTGTTATTAAGAAGTTTGACAGATAGTGTTTTTAGGGTTCGTTGGACAGTCTTAATCAGAAATACAAAATCAAGAGATGGGGGTCCACAGGGTAGTATTATCTCTGTTCTTTATTTCTTTTTAAAAATGAATAGTTGCGGAAAGTGGATCAATGCAGGGAATGGAGGGTCATTGTTTGTAGTGATTTCTCGCTTTCCTATTCTTCATCAAATATGGCTTCTATAGAACGACAAATGCAAAATGCCTGACTAAGATTTCAACAGTGGGGCAGATGAAAAATGGTTTCCATTTCTCTAAAACCTTAAAATGTGTGTATGCATTTTTGCAACGAAAGCGTCTCAGCTTTCTTTCTTGACCCAGAAACTTAAATTGAATGGTTCTCCCATTCCTGTTGTGTCACAGACTAAAGTTTTAGGCTTAATATTACAGTAAATTTGAACTTCAAAGCTCATATTGATAATTGTATGGAAGAGTGTTTCAAAATGGAATGGGGTTGCAGATTCGTCAGTTTTGCTCGCCTTTTTATAGATCACTTTGTGAGATCAAATTGGCTTATGGTTGCATGTTTATAGTTTGCTCGTAGGTCATATTTGAAAACGCTTGAACCTATTCAGAATCAAGGTCTCGAACTATGCTTGAGTGCTTTTCGTACCTCTCTCCTATGACAAAGCTTAGATGTCAAAGGTACGGAACCTCCATTGCATCTAAGATGGGAAAAAGGTAGCTCTTAATTGCTCTAAAAACTTAAAAAGTCTGCTGATATACCAACACCATGAGAAGCACCTGTTCGCCTAAATTTACCAAACTTCTATACGTATGTTAAAACTTCCATCTTTTGGAATCCGTATATAAAAGGGGGTTTTTTTACAGGTGTGTCCAATTCTGATATCATTGCTTCATTGATTTCCGATTAGTCCTCCTTGGACAAATGTTGAACTTGATATTGACCGAACTTTATGTCAATATAAAAGGGTTCTAACTGATGATCTTGTTTTCAAGCTAAATTGATGATCTTTGACATAAATATCATCAACATCGAGCTATTTATACAGATGGGTCTAAAGGTTTGGAAGGGCTGCTGAAGCTGCTTTAAGTCGGCGTGATCAACGCCAGATTCGATTAGGTTACCTGATAATGCTTCTATTTTCACTGCCGAATTGCAGGCACTTAATGTGGCCTTAGAGATAGCTGCAATTTCCAAGAGAGTATTTATTATATTTTGATTCCCTATCTAGTCTTATGGCTTGGAAAGGCAGAGAGTGTCGTAATCCCTATATGCTGAGCGTTGGAAGTCTCCTCCATTTGCGCAATTGAATAAAAATCTGTTGTTTTAGCTGGGATTCCGAGTCACCTTGGTATTTAAAGGCAGTGAAAAGGTTGATGAAAAGGTTGATGTTATTGCGAAAGAAGCCCTTAATATGAATATAACAAAATATGAGATCCCCATTTACAAGTTTAAGGCTTCAGTAAGTTCAGTTAATGGCACATCAGAAATAGGTGGCAACTGCTGTGGGATTCATTTAATAATAATAAAATGCGTTAACCAACTGTTGGAGAATGCTGGCAGTTAAGGTTTGAATGGACGAAGGGACGAGATGGTATTAGAGCAATGTAAAATGGTCATACTTCTATGACCCATAGTGATTTGCTTAGAGGTGAGCCAGCCCTCGGTGTATTCTTGTGATTGTGCTCCTTTCTGTGAAACGATGTATTACTTGAAAGCGTTGATTATGCGCTTATTCGTAGAAAATATATACGTCCCAGATTTGAAAACATTCAAGATATTAGGACTCTTCAGGTTATAATTCCTGAAGGAGCTTATTTGTGTAATATTGTTATTTTTTTAAAAATGATTGTGATTAAAATGGATGTGGTGTGTATTTTATAAAAGGTTTTGATGTTTTAATGAGCTTAATGACACGATTATAAAAACACATTTTGTTGAGCTGTCGTTTTTTAAAACTTAATACTCACTCACTATTCTTGAGTGAAGATTGCATACCAGGAGGGAGTTCTGTCATAGGTGTGACAGTGAATTGTTCTGGTCTTGTGGTATTCTAGCCAGGCAGTGTTCCATGTCTGTACGATGTTGATGGGAGAGGGAGTTTGCGCGTGTCGACGAAAAGTGACGAGAGGCAGTCTTTGTCTCCGAACTGTGTGATTATTTGGCAGGATTATGCAGCAGGTGCTGACTATGCCAACAAAGCCTTGTTCACAGTTTGTGGTGTGGTGTTCTCTCCGAAGCACTGCAGGTGCAATGCCTGAAAGCACTGGTAGCCAGTGATGGAGGGACGAGGCAGCCGGTAATGGTTCTCATGGTCTCGTTGAGTATTGTTCGTCCAGCTTTTTGTATGGGCGCTATTGACACCATGCTGGAGCGGCATAGTCAGCACCGCTGAAGAATATGAGCCAGGGCGGTGGTGCGTAGAGTGGACGGACTAGCACCCCATGAAGTTCCAGCAAGGCGGCACCGGAGGTTATTCCTCGAAAATATCTTTGCCACATGCGACTCGAGATGCTGCCGATAGGTATGATGTCGATCAAGCTTCACTACCAGATAACTTGTGTAGGATTGTATGGACAGAGGGCGCTCCATTGAGGTTGATTTGGAGCTGGCGATGAGCCTCTTTGGTCTTACGATGGAAGGCAGTAGCCGTGGTCTTGGCTTCACTCAACTGATATATCTGCAAGTATGGCCAATCTGCATAAGTATACTTTCTACTTAAGTCCAGCTTCTGTCCGAGGGAAGAAGGGCAAATCGTCGGCGGTAGCAATATTGTCTAGATGTTGTTGAGGTAGTCGCTGATATACACGTAAACAAGCATGGGAACCAATACTGATCCTTGTGAGACTCGAACCAAAGCCCGATTTGAAAGAATGTTTATGAATTGTATAAGGTCGCCTTTTAGCGTATCCACAAGTCATTGGTAATGGCTTGTGGTGGTGTCAGGATATTCAACTGAGTAAGCTGATTCGGGACCGCGTGTATCCATGATACGGACGCTCTAACATGGCCGTATCAAGGTGACGAGCCAAGAGGTCATGAGAAGCTTGAGCTGTCAAGCCTTGGTTGCCACGCTGATGCTTCATAGCCTGCAGGAAGGCTACCAAGATGACGCCTGCCTTACGACACTTTTCAAAGCTCTCCTCAATATAAATTTGGGTTTACAATCTGATGGACAGTTGCTCCGGCCACGACGGATATCTTGCATTTTAGTCAGGCAAATGGGATTCGATGACTGGATGCAGTGGGGCCAGGATCAGCCTCTCAATTAATTTGAAGGAAAGGAAACACACAGTAGTGATATTGGGCGGTAGTTCTTGGGGTTGTCAACATGCTTGTTTGGTTTGGGGGAGTTCGATGATAGTAGCCCTCCACCAGATCGTGGGTAAGGAATGGTTGGTAAGGCAACATGTGTAGAACTTCTGGAGCCAATTCAAGACATTGTGGGCCACAGTGCATAACAACTGGCTGGGATATTATCAGGCCTCTGCGACTTTACACTCTTTAGTTGGCTAATTGCAGAGGTAAGCTCATCTAGTGAGAATGGTGCTGAAAGTGACCTTTCCACGTAGCGGGCTCGACGAAGTTTGGTGATCTCTTTTTAACAGAGGAGTGTTTGATCCTTATCAATATCCTTGAAACGACAATTTGCGAGGAGTTGCAGACAAAGGACATTTCGATGGTTTTTGGAAATTCTGCCGCTGAGGTGGTGTATGGTCTCGGGCCCGACTCCTAGAAGTGAGTGAATTCGATTCCCTGGACCGTCTTCTCCCAGCGCTCGCGACGTTTCCTATCCAGCCAGTTTGTCAGATCTGAAGTCTTGGATGTTGCTTCTTCCTCGGGGTTCAGAATTCAAGAATTCATGGTAAAGTGCATCACATCCTCATCCCAGGATGGGATATAAACTGCGACGACAGCCACGTATGAAATGGTCTTCATTGCTATCTTAATAAAGATTTTACATAGTGCTGTGTAGGAATGGTCAGGTGGAGGAGGTAGTGTCGGAAGGTGGACCACTTCTGAATCCACCAAATGGAATATACGTGTATATATGTAAATGGTTCAAGCAGAGAGCACTCGTACAGGATTTTCAGGGGTGATTTTCAGATTGGAAGGCTGAATTTAGGGGCAAATTTAAGAAAATGTGTTTTTTCGGACCCTTTTATGTGTCAGGAGTCACTTTGAGTATTTCATATTTGGGGTACTTGTTTGCATTTTTTATTTTGGGGGACGCTACTCGCTCGCCCACCTTCCTGAACCTTATGCACATATTGAGCCTATTTTTATCGACAAACTATTTCCGCGTGTTCTGTAAATGGCCGAAACATCGTGTAACCCGCCAATGCTCACCTTAAAATTAAAACTACAAAAGACTCACCAGTAGGCAAGTGGGCGGACTTTAGGAGGGGGCATAATTTACGCCAGGGGGAATGAAGGATTTGAGCTATGGGAATACGAAAACAATTGTAAGCAAGAGGGCGAATATGGAAGTCTTATAAACAAGCGGAGTGTGGGAAACGTGAACTTTTTAATGAAAAATCTCAAAAAAATCAGGGTGAATCTAACATTTTGAACGGAATTTTTCGACGAAAACAAGTTGAAATACTCCACCCCCCCCCCCCGGCGTAAATAATGACCGCTCTCTTATAAAAAATATACACAGGGACATAAAACTCAATACAGAATTGTATTAAAACTAATAGCACTAACGTAATTCCTCATTCAGCTTCAGACGGTAGGAAAGTGACATGGTCGAACATGTTTGTGTCGATATTAGTAATGTATTAAAATTCCGTAGGAAAGAAACGCGTTTGACCTTGTTTAAGAAATGTTAGGTGAATAAAGAACAAAAATGTTTACAAAATATGTGTTTACTATTATATTATAGCACCTTTATATAACCACTTTGCCCGCCTTTCATAAGATAAATAAGCAATAATCCTGAACGTTACCCCCAACCCTTAAAAAAGGACACAATATTCAGGGGCACTAACCGTTTGATCTAAAAGAGCCAGTACGCAGCTGCAGCTGGGAAAAGAAATTCAGAATTTACAACAAGCACTTTCATATACCCAAACATTGGTATTAAATGAATCTGAAGCTCAAAAATCGTATATCTTTACGAAGCCGGGTCTTTTTTCTTTTTTTTGGTTGGTTTTTACTCCAAATTTGAGGCAGTGGGTTCACTGACTATAACTAAGGTCGGAACCTAGGCAAAATATACTTTTTCTAATCTTATAAGGAGCGAACATGTTAATGTACATTAAAAAACCAATTGACTCGATTGTAAATTTTTCCCAGTAGTAATATCCCCCCCCCCTGGGGAAGGGGCCGCAGTCCGAAAATTTGCACCCATCATTTCTGACTGGTCTGGTCCCTACTGAATGAAAACAGCAAAAAATCAACTTAGCACCAAAATCCTACGGGAACTGCTTCATTAACATACCACCCACACAATAGAGGTCATGTGGAATGATCATATTGGGTTTTATTCTCAACGTGTCCTCCAACCTTGGTACGGCGAATAGATGCAGCGGGCATGACAAGATTACCACAACTTACAAAAAGATCAAACGGTTTGATAGAATCTGCAGAGCCTATGGATTGCAGAAACGAGGCAGGTCAGTTTTAAGTGATGCTCAAAAATTAAGCGAAGGTAGTAAAGGTCATACTTATTAATGGGCTGGATACAGGTATAATAAGATGTTTGGAAGACAATTAGAGAATCATCCGAATAAGAGTAATGATATTCATATTAGTTGTACGCCTAGTGTGAGGGATAATATTTTCATTAACGTTAAGTGTGAGACAATATTATGATGGATAATAACAATGCTGCATGAATAAGCCAATGTACGATGCGTACGTCGATGAGCGTACACTTGCATTGCGCGGGTGTGCGCGATTTCATGGCAATTTACTGTAATGCGTTCCACAATATTCACAGTTCTAATAATACAAAATAGGTGCTGTAAGAACGTTTATAAATTGCCCGGGAACCTGGGCTAGAGTTGCCAGATCGATCATCCAATGAGAATTCACGCAAAGCTGAGAGTGACCTTGAAAAATTAGAACTCATTTTGGCCTAAAAACCCAGTCATTTCAAAGCGCGACTAATTGTTTTTGCTGTTGCTGGATTTTTGGTTTTCAGGCACCCCTGCTGAGCGCGCCAATATCCCAGAAATACTTGAGATACTAGAACAGCAATCTAGACTACCAGAATGAAAATGCCAGACATAACCTCTAACTATTGGTAGTAACCTGGTTCAAAACACTTAACATATCTTACTGATGAAGTCAACAGAGCAACATAAAAGGAGATCACCTATCAATCCCGACATGTTTTCTGAGACAAAGCTAGAATTGTGCCACTACTTTTTCCTATGATGGCAGGACCAATACAAAAAGATATGAAAAATAGCAGTACCGCTATTAAACAAAATACTAGAATTTAAATAAAATGCAATACATTAAATTAAGATAATTAGTCGAGTTAAGTACATACAAAAATACTTCATCTGGTGGTTGCAAGCAGAACTCCATTGTGAGTCAAAGTAAAATCTACAACCAGTCCTGAAAGTTCCCAAATTTTGAGCCAAATTGCAGTTGACGGAATCTCGTTCCACAGAGAGGAAGTGAGACAAACATAGAAATTATAGAAAGAGTTACTTCCAGCAATTCTGTGTAAAAGCCTTGAATTACCAAGGAACTACGATGAATGAAAGAGATGAAAGAATGGGCCATATATCATGAAGAATTTTGTAACCAAAAAACCAACATCTGAATCGTAAAACATCTCAAGTCTCACTAAGCCTAACTCACGAAAGCCGTTAGCATAAGGAGGACTAGTATCAGAATTATTTGATTTCCGATAGAATTGGATTGTGTTATCCTTCGCTGAATTTCTCAAGTAGATCTAAGTGATTTCGCTGGAAGGGTGCCCAAAACGCTAGCACAATACAGAATGCATGCGGCATGACAAGCGAATTATACAGATTGAGGAGGGCAGAAGACGACATTATTTCTAGTGCCCACCGGATTATGAAACCAGACAGCTTATAAATCTTATCACATACGTTACCAATGTGAATGTCAAAAGAGAGATCCTTATTAAAAGTTACACCAAGAATCAGAAGCTTTAAACATCAGTGAGTGTGGTATCATCATAGAATAAGAATGGGAATACTGCAAAGACTTGTATACTTGTTACGGCATTTGGAACACTTCGATAATTAAGGGCAGCTTAATTTCAAAACTGTCCATTTGAAGATATTAATATCCTCTTTGAGAATCTGGTGATCAGATTCATTGTAAAATAGGGCGAACTAAAGGGTGATCGACCGCAAACTGAAAAATAGGAGATGAAACAACGG
>JAMKCH010028457.1:0-57273 GCA_023653785.1 Ophioderma brevispina | reverse complement strand
ACATTCTCAATGAGTGCCCTACCTTTCGTCCGCCGTGGACATAGATTGTCTCTACCCCAACAACCCACGTGATTGGCCCAACGCTTACAACATGTTCACGCTCCTCATACGCAAGAAGACGACTTTAATGAACACAAAACACCAAATAGTGAACAAATTTGAGGAAATTTGTCATACGTCACCCGCAAAAGCTATAGACACAGCGATGACTCTGAAAATCTCACCAACAGTTGATTTGTTGTTAAAAACCAGTACAGAATAAACAAATATCAATGAATTTTGGTGTTTGGGGTCAAACTGTACAGGATATGGTGCACATCATTACTTATAATCTGGGAATATTCACCCGGGAATGCTTTTTGATCCCAAGGTTGGAATTTTGATACTCATGTTAATAGACAGTACAGAATCAGATAAAATTGTTGCCTTGTCTTTCTAAACGTATTTGCAAGCCAACACTTGCTCAGATTTATGGTAGTACACCCCTGCTGGTCACAAAATTGCAAAATACTATTTTGATGATTTTTTTAATATTTGATCAGCAAATCGCTGCTTAAGATTTTGCATTGTACTTACAAATTAAGAAAATGCTATAATTAGAATATTGTACAATTGAATCAAGCTAATAAAACCAGTGCGACTGCACTTTTGTATACTGACTGCAACGAATTAACCACATATTCAACCATGAAGCACAGTTGTTCCTTAGTAATTAAATGCATGCACCCACACGTGTGTGGTGTTTTTAAAGGTGCAACAGAGATTTCACATATCGGTGTCCCTCCAAAGATCAAAAGTACCGATTTTTTGCCTTGATTTAAAGCTTTCCTCAAAAATTCCCCATCTGAAATATTAAGCGGAGAGATGCCTGTTTTTGGTACAAAATGTTGAAAGTAACCCTAATTTTGTATAGTATAGAGTCAATACGAAATCCGCGTATGTTTACATTGAACTATAATCAAAACTCAAAATCACTTTTTTTCGTCTCTTTTAAGACATTTCTGTAGCCAAATACAAGGTAGAATCGTTTATCGTCAGAATCTTTTATGAAAAGTACTATTTAAGACACAATATTTGGGTGCCCAAAATCTCTCATTGCACCTTTAAGTCTGACTCAGATATAAGCTCATGTTAAGCAAAAAACATGATTTGTTTGAAAAATAAGTGCACCCGCATTGAAAATGCGTCTGAGTCTACCTTTAATGTTAACGATTCCTTGCATGATAAAAATATGTGAAGTAGCAAAGCAGAGTTGTTGATTCCTGATGAACCAACATGCATCATGTTTTGAATCCCTTCAACAGTGACACGTAGAAAGATCGCATTTTTACAGGCGTACAATACAATGCAGAAAAAAGATCATGTTACCCTTTGACTAAAAAAGATAAATGTTTAAATTAATGGTCCCCCTTTTGGAATTAGCAAAAGTTTTACAGAATAAGTAACACATTTTATAATTTGCAGTACTCTCCTTTTGTTGATCGCACATGGCCACAACAATTTCGAATGAACGTATCACGCAACCAAAAGAGTGTGAGGAATAGCTGCATCCTAATACTTGTGTGTGACCTGTGTTTGAACTCATGCGTCAGTATGTACCTACAGACGCAGCACTGAGAGTTAAGCCCTGTTTACACTGGGCCAAAAGTTCGAAGTGAATTCGATGGAGTCTCGTCGATTTCACTTTTTCCCGGAGTGTAAACACGCGCAGTCGTCAACGATATGACTTCAAAGTCAAATCTTAAGTTGCTTTTTTTACTACTACTTTTTGAATTGAAATAAGTTGTCATTGAATAATTTTTTAAGTAGTATAAAGGAACACGTAATCGATTTCATGTCCTGCTGGTCGTAACAGTGTCCCGCCTCTTCGTATTTCCGGCTTTTATCAACTAATCAATGCAACTGTTTTTTAAACAACTGGAGAGCATGAAGGTAGCGCATTCATTCCAAGATTAGGACTTACCACATTGTCATTGTTTTTTTGTTTTTTGCCATTAGTTTTGATAGTATTTAGGCCTAATTTTCCAGAGGAGCTAAAATCACGGCCGCCAAGAACTTTTTGATGAATAAGAGCGCCAACAGACGTTATTATTTTCTGAAAGCGAATTCGGAAATCCGCTTTCAGTGTAAACACGTACTACTTGAATTCATTTATGCTAATCCTCAGTCGTAATTAAAAAATAATATCAAATTCAATTAGACTTTTCTCTAGTGTAAACATGCTATTATTCATCAAAACAACATAGCTCATGTAGTAAAGGAGTAGAGGGAGTTGCTGAATTTGTGATGAACCACTTTATAATATTCCGATCATTGGGAAATCATAGTAGGATAACAGAGAAAAAACTCCTGTGACCGTATATTACCTGGTGATACATGTAGTTTTTACCTGCACCATTCTGTACATAGATTGATGGATGCTATATCCTGCCATTTAGGAACTGATTATACTATAGTATGGAAGCTTGCTGGTGATTTACATTGGTCTTTGCCCAAGTTTGTTTATTCTGCATTGGGACCCTAGATGAGAGGTCAAAGAGTGTATATGACAATGTAGCTGGCATACATAGAATTATATCTAGATAGTCATGCAACAGTTTTGTTTAAACATGGCGGTGCCTATCACTTCATTTTTAGGAACTGAGAGCTCCGATCCAGGGGGCTAGTTAGTTACAGAAGGTAGGACGTTATGAATTATCATTCCATTTACAGCGTATGGACCGATTTGTCTTGTCCATTGACTTTGTATCAAAGTATGTTTATCATTAACAGTTTTAGCTTGAATGTTCTATCATTTAGAGAGTGGTTCCTATTATTTATGCTACAGGTGGTTATGAATATGTGGATTTTGGGTTTTCCGACTGGATGTTAATCTTTACCGAAATGTTATCAACAACACACACTCTATATAAAATAAATAGCGCATATATTCTATGGTGTTTTGTGTCATACGGTCATTTTCTGTCATAACTGTGCGAAAACTGTTTGCTGTACATAAATTTTACCAGTAACGAGTACTCTTTGATTGCCTTGTAATTTTTGCGCCACAAAATGTGCGCGTAGTTTAAAGGAGGCGCACTAAACCGCGAGCGTGCATGGAGTGATGCATATCTACTTGTACATCGTTGGTGCATTGTGGGATAGGAATTTCGGTAAAAAAATTATTTCTGGTAGGAAACCCAAAATCCACGTGTTGAACCTAATTAGATGCTGATAAGTTGTTTGTGTTCAGATGGCAGGATGATCAGTTATTTATATAGGAGTAGGAATTTGTTCAAATAGTATGTGAACATTTAAAGGTGCATGTTCCGATCATCTTTGGGACCCCCGATTTACCAGGAAGTAGTATCAATTTTGATATCAGATGAAAGGCCGTATTTTTCTCATTGTTGTCCTGAAATCCATTTCATTCCCAAGATAAAACCAAAAACCCACTGTATTTATGGTTAACCATCAATATTAGTACGGTATTGAATAGGGCTTTGCAATATGCATTATTGCTTCTACCATCAAAACCGCAAGTTTGTTTCCCACGGTACTCGATGGAGCGTATGAGGTGCCAGTCTCTCAAATCAAGTAGAGGACACAATAGACATAAATCAGAACAAGTACCTGTAAGAAATTTGCTTCCATTTTGAATTTGTTTAATTTTTGAGCCATCTGTTTGCAGATTGACATGGCATCTGTGTATGGTAAACATGTCAACCCTTGAACCCTGGTACTCCACTCATAATCCTGTATGCATTGACTAATTCGTACATCATACAGTGATGAATTCTTACAATGTCAAACTCTACCAAGACCTCATTTGCATATTCATCATGATGAGCTCATTTAAAGATTTTCTTCCAAATTCTTGAATTTCCACCTGCTCTTCAAATTAAAAAAAAAGTTTTGCCCAATCTGAGGTTACTCTCAAAAGTTGATAGAAAATAGAAAAATAACTTATTTTGAGTAACAACTTAAAGTTGAAGCAAAGCTCCATTTTGGTTGAGAAAGCATTATTGTCCCCGTCGAACTAAGTTTGGAAGGGGACTATAAAATGTGCCCTGTCCGTATGTCCATCCGTCTGTCCGTCCGTCCGTCTGTACATCTGTCCGAGAGAAAATGTTAACCCTGGCGCATTTGGCCGTAAATTTCCAGATGAGCTAGATTAGCCAAAGTTGGGTATATTTTAGGAGAGCACAAGCCCCTAATAATCATGTAATTCCCCCAGGTCCTCCCCTGGGTCTGACAGGGGGTGGGGGAAATGTCAAAAGGTCAACATTTCACAAAAAAGTCAACATTTGGCCATCTTGGTGGCTGACATTTAACCCTTGATGTGTGACCTTTTTAGAGGTATTTTTGGTGAGTTATGTTGGAGTTTATCAACAAGTTATGTTTTTGGAGGATGGAGTTCATCAACAAGATGTTTTCAATGTTATTTTATTGATGAGTCATGGATGAAGTTCATCGATGAGTTATGTTTTTAGAATTATCTTTTTGTAAGTTATGGATAGAGTTCATGAATGAGTTATATTTTAGAGTTATTTTTTTTTATGAGTTAAAGGGGCGTGTTCCGATCGTCTTGGGACCCCCCTGATTTACCCGGATGTAGTATCGATTTTGATATCAGATGAAAGGTCGTATTTTCTTATTGTCGTCCTGAAATTTGAGCCCTCGAATCCATTTCATTCCCAAGATATAAACAAAAAACCGCCGTTTTAGTGGTTAACCACTTTATTAGCACAGTATTGAATAGGGCTTTGCAACATGCATTATTGCGTCTACCATCAAAACCGCAAGTTTGTTTCCCACGGTACTTGATGGGGTGTATGCCAGGCTCTCATATCAAGTAGAGAACACAATACACATAAATCGGAACAACCACCTTTAATGATGGAGTTTATCGACAAGTTATGGTTTTTGGAGTTATTTTTTTAATTGATTTGGTGGGTGGAAGGACATTTCATGGTTTAAGTAGGGTGGTTTAGTGGTCCTGGGTTTAAGGGAGTGTTGGCCAGAATTAATGGAGTGGTCTGGTGTAGTTTAAGTTATCACGTCTTACTGATCGCGACATTCGGCGAGGATATATTTTAAACCTTGTTTTAAACATAAATTTTAAGGTCTTCGTGTTACCTTAATTATTATTCAAATAATTATAGAAAACCCCAAAAAAGCTTTGCCCAAAATTTTAGGTGAATATGCAAATTTTGACCATGATAAGGGTAAACTTTGACCCTTTTCGTGGTCAAAATTTGACCACTATTTCGGAGTAGTGTGCATAGTTGACTACTGACCCCGGAAAATGACCACATTGTTTTTAGTGTGTAGGGCTTTGTCACAAATATTTTGCAATTTGGCCTCCTCATTTCACCTAGCTTCCATATTTGGAGGTCTACTGCCTCCATTCCTTTATCAAAAACATCATGATAAAACCCTGATAGAGATGTTGATGTTAAACATGAAGTGTGTGTGATGCTGTCATGGGAGCAAGATTTAAATCTCCTGTTGGAAGATCTGGGGTATGCAAATGGGTTGAAATTAGGTTAGCAGGGAAAGGAATGAAATTGCTACTGGAGTTTGATCTACATGTTTTTGCATGTGTCATGCATTACTCTACTTGTAAGACACAATTTGCTGCATTTCACCTAGCAATGCTGGGAGTCAAATTTTAAGGCCAGGCCATGTTTTAACATTAGCATTCTGCAGTGCTTTTTCCCCACCATTTTTTTAGAAGTGAGGATTTATAGTAAAACCAGTGTACAATGTTGGCTACCTCACATGCCCTCATAAATAACAGAGTCAATTGGGGTATAGCTGAAGAGTTCATGCTTATCATAACAGATAGCTATGTCCACAATCTGCACATATAGTGATTATGCAATATTTTTTTTTGTAAAAAATGCAGTTCAATTTCTGAAAATGCTAAAAAGTTGGATGAGGTGTAAAATTAAAGCTCTTTCAAAGATCTGTGTTATGACCCTAATTACAGATACTTTGGGGTTAGATCTATGTGTTATAATGAGAAAACCGAATATGGAAAGAACATGGAATACGGACCCTTCTGTGAAGCTGATATTAGGTTAAAACATAGATCAGAGTTTAAAGCTCTTACTGGCCAAATTTGAAGTCAATAGGGAGTGTAGTTTTGCCTCCACATTTTTGAATTCTAAAATTTGTGAAATTCTGAAACGGGAGAAAAAGGTCTTTAAAGTTATCAAATTCAATTATGAATATTAACTAATTAGCAAAATTTTAATTATTAAAATATGATTATTTTAGGGGATAATAATTTGATCATAAATGCAATAATTTGTTTGGTTCAACTGGTGCATTTTGGATCTGTAATCAATTGGTATTCAATTATTTCTTAAATATCACTGCTTGAAAACAAAATAACATAAGGCCAAAAAAAAATTGTTGTATTGAAGTAACGGGCCAGTGTAAAATAGGGTAGGGCGGGCGGATTTTTTTTCAGCACCCGGGTTCAGCTTGCTTGACTTTTTTTTCCCTGACAATTTTCCTCAATTTCTTTTTGAAAAGTCCAGGGTCGGGCCGAATTTTAGGGTCGGGCGGGTTACTCCAATACAATATTTTTTTTGGCCTAAAAAAGATTACATGTATTTAATATTATAACACAGATTTTGGATCATTTCTGCATTTTCTGTTGACAGTTTTTCCTTTGTAACTTTTGAACAGAATCTGCAATTTTTATCAAATAAAAAGTAAAAAAAAGTTTAAAGTATTTAAAGTGACAGGAGGAGATTTTTTGAGGATACAAATTTCTCTCAATTTTCACTGGATCGGTCGTAGACCACCTACCAAGAACGTTTCGAAGGTTTATTGAACAAACATGTACAAAAGAAAACCGCAAACCTTGTTTTGAACTTGTCTGCTATCGCAATCGTCCCCATAGAAAACCATGCTTTGACTTTCTGTCGTGCACGACAGAAAGTACTAAATCATCATCTTATTACATAAATTCACTTCAGGTGTGATCTAATACATTGGTAAGCATTCCAATTATGCAAAAAACCGGGGTTCGACAAAAATTGGGGGCACTTCTTTCTGGAAATCTCCTCATGTCTCTTTAAGGCATTTTATGAGGAAAAAATAGAAAATGGCCTTTTTATCACCCAATCCCTGATATACCACCTTAAAATTTCAGTTCATTCTGATGAGCACTTTGATGTTATACGTAGATGTTTGCAGCACGGTGCCCCATAGGCCATGTGTCATAATTTGTCTGTTTAGGACAGACAATACAAAATTTCAAATGTCTTCCAAAGTAGATGGAATTTGCACCTATGCGATTAGCAACACATACTACACTCTACTTAGGCCAATGGTTCAGATGATATAAAAATCTCAAAATGTGAACACATACCAGCATTAGCACACTCACACACCTGAGCACCCCTTTCATTAACCAGGAATTTATTCTATTACAAACTGCTGAGGCAAAGTTCATATTTGTAATGCTTTATATCCTAATGAAATGAGGTTGCATGAGGGGTGATAACCCATGGTGCAATTAGCTAGGAAGGAAGTAGGCCTGCGACTCATGACCTGAATGTCCATTTGTGAGCAAATCAGAGGGTGTTTTGAATCAATCCCATGATGCATAGCAATGTGCCTATACTGTACTGTATTAAAATATGTCAGTACTTAGGGATAAAAAGTGTTCCAAAAGTTTAAGAACCACAAGACATAATGCTAAAAATCCCTAAGTACTAACACTTTGTGGGCCAAAATGAGCATATGGGATCACATGACCCTATTGAGGTTAAATTTCCCAAAATTAGTGCATTGTGGGATTGATTGACTCAAAATACCCTCTGTGAGCAAATAGTCCAAACTCAGTCAGTTAAAGTACTGAATGTTGTGCTGAGGGAACCCGCTGTGATTCAGATTTGAACCACAATTAGAAACCAATTACTCCCTGTTGCAGAAAAATGTTGAACTGGTTTTCTATATTTAAAGGTCCATGGCCCGATCGCTAATAGCCTCGTCCCCAGAAGCCCAGATTTTACCGGAAGTGGTCAACATTTTGGTATCAGAAGAAAGCTACTATTTTTCTCATTTACCCTGTGAAATCTTAGGGCCAAAGGATGTTTGGATTGGAAGTAATGAGCGAAAATCTACCCCAATTTGGTCGACCAATATTAATTTTACACAGTACTCTATGGGGCTTACGAAATCACGTTTTCTGCTCTTACATGAAAACGCATTGAAATATCGGCGCGAAACTTTACAGGTGGGGTTTTTGGGTGAAGGCCAATCTATCAAGATGAAAACTCCATATCCTTAAATCGGGCCATCCCCCTTTAACTGACTGGTTTGAAAATATGTTGCAATTTTGCAACATATTTTCAACCAGTCAGGGATTGCTTGCCCAGGGTACATACACATGTAGTTTGCGCATGACACAGTCACTTTTAGAAATGCACACTTTCTAGAATGAAGCAAACAAATATTTTTATTGAAATTGTGGAATTTATGTTATAGGTACTTCTCTTGAAGACTACAGCAGTATGATTATGAACTGAATATAAAAATAAGAAAAAGCCTAGAACGGATTGGGAGTTAGGGAGAGTAAATCACATGAAAGAGCATTTTAAACAAATTTCACTAGCTTAAAATAAAAACATAGGCCTACTGCTCGATGCTCATCTCTCACCTCTTAAAATATGATAGGAGTGAACAAAACAAATAAACCTAGACACCTAAAGGAAGATACCAAAATTTTACATTTATTTTGGCAAATTCATGTTACAACAGCAATTCTGCATTTTTGGGCGAGGGTAGCCGCTCTATTCGCTTGGGTTTTGACCTACTTTCAAATAGCAGTGTTGCAGAAAATATTCGTGCCTTATATATCCTCTAAAAATCTACATGTATGATAGTTTATGAAATGTTATGCAATTTTACGTCATATGGATATGTACTCAATAAGATAGACCCGGCGAAAACATGAACGTACATTTACAAAAAGATATTAATGTTCAAAAGAGTAGAAATACAAAGCGATCACACTTCCAAACATGCGTACCGTCGTGAGCGGTATGCACTAAAAACACGACGGGGTAACACTAGAATAAAAACATGAATATAGAGGGCGTAACAGGCAACAGGGGAGTGCGGCCAAGAAATCCCAAATTTAGACATCGCCATTGGCTTAACACGTAAAAACGAAATATTGACGAAAAATTATGAAATTAGTATATGTTGTCAAGGAATATTTTATTTGTAATTTTTTACAGTGATTTACAGTGATTTGCTGGTTAACAGCGTCTTTAAATCGTTATGAGTGCATTGAATTAACGGATACTTAAAGGGGGATGGCCCGATATAAGGATATGAAGTTTTCATCTTGATAGATCGGCCTTCACCCCAAAACCCCATCTGTAAAGTTTCGCACCAATATTTCAATCCATTTGGCTGTGAGAGCTAAAAACGTGATTTTGTAAGCCCATAGAGTACTGTGTACAATTAATATTGGTCGACCAAAATGGGGCACATTTTCGCTCATAACTTCCAAACCAAATATCCTTTTGCCCTAATCATGCTAATATTCCACAGGGTAAATAAGAAAAATAGTAGCTTTCTTCTGATACCAAAATGTTGACCACTTCCAGTAAAATCTGGGGCTTCTGGGAACGAGGCTATTAGCGATCGGGCCATGGACCTTTAAAACGTTTGGCACCACATGCAGCAAGTCGTGGTCGATATTATCTGTGGCGATATCAAAAATAAATAAATTCCTTTAAAAAGGAAAGGGCGAGTCAAGAGGAAATATCCATGTAATTGGTATGTGAAGGTATTAGTAAGATGATTGCTTTATTTTGTAATACTTGAGCCAACGGTTCAGCTGATCCTTATTTCTTTTAGGTAAATCAAGGGTACGATGCTGTGGATCACGAAGTGCCATTTAAAGTGACCGGAGGAGATTTTTTTTAGGATACGAATTTCTCTAATATTTCACTGGATGCAGTTGTGACCACCTCCGAGAACCTTCGAATGTTATTGGACCAAAAGGAGCAAAGAAAACCGCAAATCTTGTTTTTGAACTGGCTCTATCGTAATTGTTCCTATAGAAACCATGCTTTGACTTTCTGTCGTGCGACAGAAACTACTAAATCATCATCTTATTACTAAAGACGGCGTATTCGGCTTATTCACTTCAGTGCGTATCTATACATTGGTAAGCAATTCAAATATTAAAAAAACGGGGTTGAGAAAATTGGGCGCTTCTTTCTGGAAAGTCTCCTCATTTCTCTCTTTTAAGAAGGTTTTTCTTTTGATTTATGTGATAAAAACGTTTCAAAATCTTTCGCTATCCAAACGGTTGGGACTGATTTAAAGAAATATGTCATGATTCTGAATATTTGGGAAAATTTGGTATGGATGGAAAGCTTAAGTAACGTAGATTACATATAAATCAAAATAGTTGAAATTGTCCACATTTGTTGGGTATTTTGCCCTTTTACTTTTCCGCCCAATAGCTTACTCGAAAACGATGCCGACAAATCCACATCGCAGGCAATGGTGACGTCAAAGTGATGACCATCCATAATTTACGGTTCGTTGTAACCATCATATCGCAGTGTTGCCACGTAATAATCATTAAAACCAACGAATGAAACAAAATATGTCATTCTGTAACTTTTTTTCTAATTTTATTATTACTTTTCCATTAATCCATCAATATTACAGTGTCAGCAATAACAATTCGAGTCAACACGTGTTTTGGTCATCACTTTGACGTCACGAGGAGAGCAAAATTGGGCGCTTTTGATCAATGAAGCCGTGGCGAAAAAATCCGCCCGTTTCTTCGTATGTCAAAAAAGCAAAAATTAAAATGCCTGCTTTTTGGTTACTTTTACATCAAATTTGTATATTTTTTCGGGAATTCTGATGGTATGTACATATATTTTATGAATGAAGTCAAACTGAGCTTGACAAAAATCTTGATATATTTCCTTTAATTGCTTTTATTTAAGGGAGGCTAAATAACATGAATGTCGGATTTTTACACACCTTAATGAGGTTCTTAAATTGTTTGCTGCATGCGTAGTACTGTGATTGATTCATGACTGAAAATACTAACTCATCTACTATATATTTAGGACATGGTTGAAAAGTGCATTACTTTATTACAATTATTTACAGTGAGGGCAGTATTTTTATGGTTGCAAAACTGATCTGGCATGCAGCAGGTGTAGATGTAACTATGTGGTCCCTCCGAGCTTTCTTGTTTACTTGGGTTGCTTGCCAAATTGAAAGCAACCTTTCTCCTGTGTGTGTGTGTGTTTGACCTTTGACCTCAGACTTGTTCTTTGCTCAGGTTAGCGGTCATTTTGGCATTTATACGGCATTTTATGCAATGGACCTCCTGCAGAGACTTTCCAATTTTTTTGGGTCACCCGAAATCCTGATAATAAACATCAGGGTGTTGTTTTCTACCTGTATGCCAACATCACTCCATAGGTCAAAGTATGTCAAACAGACAGATCTCATTTAGTAGTACTAGTGCATTTCCCCCGTGTGTGACCTTTACCCAGATGTGCAATGGTTATTTTTTGGCTGTGTGGTGAGGTTACGGTGGTTTGGGGTTAGAGCGTTTAGCTTCGCGGCTACAGAGCGCTAGCTCTGTAGCCATGGCGCCTATGTTCAAGGGTATTAGGGTTGACGTAGGCATCATTTTTTGCAGCAAGGTTTGAGAAGTGTTGATTAGAATTCACCCAATAATCTTTTTAAGGGCCTCATTTATCTTTTATTATTTTTATAATTCGCTGTTGCTGTTAGGATGTGCATGTCCTACCCCCTGCAACTATCGAAGACTGCAATTAACTTGACAATAGCTTTTATATAAGTCACGCCGTAAAGGGCCGATATATACAAAGTCACAAGGTGTTGTGGTTTAGGATTAAAAATCATTATGAGGCGGATAGTCCAGAACGCTCCTGGGTCGAATTCATATCAATTCGGAATGTTTAAATTAAGGTCCATAACCATTACTCTAGGCTAAAATGGCAATGAGCAGTGATGAGCGTTGTTCCAAAAAAACACCATTAAACAGTGCAAAATTTACCCCTCACTCCCAAAACGACGTCCAATGGCGAAAATGCGATCCTTTTTCCACGTGTTTAGTAAAGCGGATGCGTAGCGCGTTTATATCTGAGTGTGGTTCCCCCGGGGCAAAAAAATAATACGTCAAACAATGCCGTGACGTCACCACTTCTCAAAATTTTCCAAAATTGGCCCGCAAACTCATAATAAGAGTCCAATTCAAAAATCAACTGTAGAAATTCATACTTTAATAATCTATCTTCATGTATGACCGGTTATTTGAGATAATGACCGTCCCGTGATCTTGCTACCAATTCCTGCTTCCAAGGCCGAAGTGTGAAGACGTCTACCCGATTTTGTTTTTTGCTCGCTGTCGCGTATTGGCCGCATGGCGGCGGGCTGTTAGCGTCTAGATGCGTGTGACCTTTGATCTCATTTTTTTAGTAGTATAGATAGATTGCAATTGCACACTTCTTATAAAATGTGATAATTACGATTCAATACGGTGGAATGACATGTATTAAAGATGTCATTAAGGAACGAATGTTCTAAGTTTGTATATGAATTGAAATAGTGCAATGGCGTGGATGAATATTTTCGAAAACATTTTGAAAAATTTTAAGTCTTTGGGTGACAGAAGTAAAATTTAAGAAAATAAAATGAAGTCATTGGGTGACAATGTTGCTGAACGTGGGAGCTTTACATTTTGGGAATGGCTTTATCATATTTAAAACAAAATGTTATTGATCACGTTGGTACGTGTGCCGAATCCTGTAAAATACTTTACGTCCGTCGGCATGCAAAATATCCGGAATTGCTTCTTCCAGTTCTGCTGGTGAGTCTGCAGTGGTCAATCTTGCGCTGGGTAAGTATAGCGTTGATTATTTTCTCGAATAAGGTGTAGTATGTTCTATAGTATGTTGATTGGTCACATTTTTCGTAAATGTAAGGGGATATGAAGCCCCTATTCACTCTGTGTTAAATATTTACGTTCATGTATGCCTCGGCTAAGTATGTTCAAAAAGTCACATAAGTCAACTTGCAAAAACTACCACAAAATGTCACCTTATTTATCCCTTCCCATACCTTTTACATGGATATTTCCTCTTGACTCGCCCTTTCCTTTTTAAAGGAATTTTTATTTGCATTCAGTGTACTTCCATGACTTTAATGCTTCAGAGCAACCAAATAATAGAATCCACCATTACAGTGAGCTCAGGCTAGAATGTTAACAGGTACATAATACCTTGTAGTTCATTCACCCAAACCTAGGCATGACCCCAGGGTATTTGCAATAACAAGACAATACTTTGTAACCAAGGTAAATCATCCATGTATAAAGGAACAAGGTAGAGAATATGTAATAAAATACAAGTTCATTGTGGGTCAGCAAATAAACTGTCACCCACAACACAAGTATACAATAGAAGTTGTCAAAATGATGGAAGGTTACAGGTTTTGTTACAATACGATCATCCCATACATCTGAGTCTCAGCATACTACATGTACATGCACTTGTTTGTATAGTTTTTGACAATAATTTTGCAAGATTATGGTATTTTGGTAGATTTCTTATGAACTTGGAAAGTACGACTTGCTGGCTGACTATATATAGGCCCTATTTGGTGATGGGCTTCAAAATAAGGAACTTTTGATGACTATCCATTAAAAGTTTAAGATGTTTCACTGAGAAAGTTAAAAATTGGTTATCTTTTGGTAGTAGCTATGCCTCCAAAATCAAGTGCTTATATGTCTAGAGTGCTTTTGAAGCATAATTTCCCAGTTTATAACCAGAATTAAGGTCATTTCTATATTTTGAACTGTTTTCACAAGTCATGGGTCCTTCGATGAGAACAGAAAATAGATCACCTTTCAGTCACCATGGAATAAAATATGGGAGCTGTATTAACAGGCATGGTACTTACTATATTAGTGACCCCATCATTTCCCCAAAATCAAATAGTAATAATAATAACCAGTTTTTATATAGCGCTTAATCCCCATAAACAGGCTCAAAGTGCATTTGACAATTGTTATTACACCACCTTCAAGGAATCGTCCACAATTCATTTTCGTCTTCAATAAGGTGGCTGCTCAAAGACATGCCTTACAAGCACACAAGCCTATCAGCATTTAGATTGTAATATTCCCCATAACAGCTCCCAGATTTTGCTTGGGTGGACGAGGCAATTTAGATTAAGTATAAACTGAAGCGCTGAAGTTGGCCAAGAACAATAAGTCCCCGGGGATTGATTGTATTACAAACGAGCTCTTAAAAAACGGGGGCGAATGCTTAAATCGTACGCTTTTGGATATGTTGAGAAAATTCATTTCTTTTGAAAGTTTCCCGAGGATGGAATCATGGGTATCATTGTTCCTATTCTTAAGAAGGGTGACCCTAAGGATTTGAACACTTCGGGGATTTCCTTGAACCTGCATGTGTTGCAAAATTAATAGAATATTGCAATGCTAATCTCCAACTTCCTTTAAAGTAGCACAATGCTGCCCTAGTCATGAATTCCATTATGTTTTCCTGCTCATCTTATCGCTGCGACTATCACATATTTAAGCCAAGGGCTCAGACAAAGCAATCGCATTACTTTTTCGATTGCACTAAATATGCCTCGAGAGTAAAAAAACTTTCATGGCCTTCCTGGACTTCCGTAAAGCATTTGACACAGTTTTGAGAGATGGCCTTCTGCGGCGCAGCGTGGAAATACGTGGTTAAGAGGTAGAATTTGGAGATTGGTGGATGCACTCTATGATAATGTCAAAGCGCAGGTTAAATTTGGGGAACATAATACGGATTTCTTCGAAGTTTCTGACGGGTGAAACAAGGTTGTGTCCTGTTCCGTTTTTATTCTCTATTTTTTCAACGAATTACCAAATTACTCAAGGCTCATGAGATCGGGGTTAGAATTCATAATGTTGTGTGGGAGCCTCTTTTGGCAATGACGTTTTTTTAAACTGGCTAATGACGAAAATGAACGTAATATGTAATATGTTAAACTTAGCTGCCGATTTTGGCCAATAAGTGGAAGTTGAGTTTTAATCACGAGTGTAGTTCCAAAGTCCTAATTAACCAGGCCAGAGAATTGACAACAATAAATTGTGGAAACTTGGGGACAATTTAATTTCGGAGTTGATTCCTATAAATACTTAGGTGTTCATATTTCTCGCAATCTCTCCGATCACACTCATATTGATGAGGTGTTAAAGTGGCAATATCCTTATTGGGCTTATTAAGCCACGTTTGCTAACTGTGACGATTTTAACCGGGTCTATTACGGGACCTCCTGTGAAGGACGATTGCTCTTCCGTCAATCAATATGCATGCGCTGTGTGGACTTGTATAGCCAGTCAGATCAGAACAGAATGAAATCCCCGTTCAAATGGCGCGCATATTCTGAAAGCATCGCGTAACACGCCGCGGGCTGCGCTTTATGGCATCTTGGTGGACTCCCTTTCCTCATTGCATGTATCACAAGGCTAAATACCTCTCTAGGGTAAATGATATGAAATCATGGTGGCCAAGCTCCTCTTATCACTATGCTCATCGTGATTGTGATTTCGACAGTTGCGTTTCAAATTTTTGGACTGCACTCACAATGCTCTTAGTCAACTTGAGTTTAAGCCCCCAGAAGTGACATTTTTGTATTCGCGAAAACCGGGGCACCCCCATTTGATCCACTCTGGGCTAAATCAATTAAGCGCACTCTGCTGAATATCTCAGCTAATTGCAGGAGTGAAGAGGCCTGTCTAAGTCGTCACTTGCTGAGTTATTCCCTTTAAAGATCGACCAATTGTAGAAGTTATCTTTGGCCAAGACTGACTCTTACGGCTCAAGCCTTAAATTTAAACTGCGCTCCAATACGCTTCCGCTCAACCGCAGAATTAGACACTGGTCGTCAGATATAATGATGGTACGTGCACCCTCTGTAACACAGGTATTGAAGATGTTATACATTTCTTGTTCACATGTTTTGCTCGTAATCCTGCATTTAGTCTGACGAATATAGTCAAATCTTAGAACCACCTTATTGCAAATGAATACTCTAGCATATGGAGATCTGTTATTTGGCATTTAGATGTAAAATACCAGCTCACGCTTGGAAGCACCCCAGGGCATACTTTGTAATATAAAGAATGTTAATATTATCTACTTCTCTATTTGATACGTTTTGTAAATCAATATGTCAATCGCGTGCGTGTAAATTGAGGTCCGATATTATTTGGCCTAACTAGTCATTCCTTACTTTCTTCGTTGGCTTGTATTTTGTCTTTTTTGTTATATTTTAACTCATTTCATTCCAACCGTGGGTATGAAGACTCTTGATCCCGAAATGTTGGTACACTCTCATGTTTGGCATCATTTGTTCATGTCCTTCATTGTATTGACCACTTTCGACGTCAAAACTCGGAGTGTATCCGCGTTGATTCAATTGCTTTGCCCTTAGTTTTGTATTTTGGTAGGCCCACTTTATTGCTTTTGATTCTTGATGGTTTTGTTTGTGGTTATTTTTTTGTCTGTATTTCGGACGCACCACCTTTTGGTTGGGTGCCAATGTTTGTAAAAGTGTATGTCCAAATAAATAAATAAGTAATAAATATTATATATTGCGCAGTGACACAACATGTTACCACAGAACCTTGGGCCTTGAACTCAGGATTTTAATGTCTAATGGTCCTTCACATAGGCCTAAGCTTCTCTGATTGTAAAATAGTGATAAGTGACTGACATTTTTTTATTTATCAAAGAAAAAAGAAAAAAAACAGTAATGTTAACTTCCAAGTACCATAATTTTGACTGGGAAGGCAGCAGAATGATTCGTCAATAAAATGGGAGTTATGATAAATATTTATACTGTGTACCCTGGGATGCCTGGCTGCCTTGCTCTTGCAAAATTACAATTTTGTTACAAAAAATAAAACTCAAAAAGCTGTCATTGCATATTTTAGTATTTTGTTTGCATTTTTGTGGTTGATTTTTTTGTTCAAAATAAACAGGGTTTCAGAAACTGTAATTAAAGGCAAGACACTGTCATTATTCTCTGTCTTTCTGCAGACATTTGCAGATATATTCGCATAAAACTAAATAAAATGATATTCACTGATTTTCAAGTATTATTTGAAAAAGTCAGTTATATGCTGCATCGCATCCCTAGTCCTTGTAAAATCAATTGAATCTTGCATCATAATATGTTACATATATAGCCCCCACCCATTCTGCCTTTTGCAGTGCATTTAATTTTCTTTGCATGTATTCAGTCAAAGCAAATAAATCAATACATTGGGAATTCTAGTTTATAGTAATGGCCCTAAATGTGTTCCAATACATTTTGCTAAAATATATTCCAATACATTTTACATTTGTTGAGTAGTAATATTGTTTTTACACATCTTAATTGCTTCTAACTTCCATAACTACATCTCCATATATTTGGAACTCGGGACTGATAATTTCTATTCCGGTCTTTCATAAAGACGAAACATTCGGCCTTTGTAGTCATAATACAGGTGATTCCAAAAAAACTTGACCCTGATTGTGTCCGCCATTGAATTGTTAGTACATTATACTAACATATTTGGTATCATCTGAAAGCTGGTTCAGTCTCTTTAATTTTGACTGCAAAGATCCATTCAAATTGGTTAGGGTCAGACCGAGCTACTCGTTGAAGCAAGTTTCGGGTTTTCTCGCTCTTTCCATTGATTCACATTGAAATGAACGGCGTTCATCTAAGGAAATCAGTGCCCAGAAGAAAATCAGGCTATTATTCA
This sequence comes from Ophioderma brevispina, assembly GCA_023653785.1. Classification (NCBI taxonomy): domain Eukaryota; kingdom Metazoa; phylum Echinodermata; class Ophiuroidea; order Amphilepidida; family Ophiodermatidae; genus Ophioderma; species Ophioderma brevispina. Next base: position 39,440 of record JAMKCH010028457.1, on the reverse strand, counting down.
CTGTCAGATTCTTGATTTCGAAAGACTGTACGCTCGGCCTATACTCGGCCGATTGGAATGATCTTTGGCACAATGAAATAAGCTCTCCGCAGATACCACATATGTATATATATCTTATTTAAAATTCAAAATTGGGCGGACATAAACAATAAGGGTCACGTTTTTTTTTACTCACCCTGTATATTTAGCTACACAGACTATTTTTTGGCATTTTTATTAATTGTCAATGAAATATACGAATATAATTGAGATTTTGGATTTTGGTCCCATCTTTATAGCTCTTGGTTTGAGGATTGTTGCTGCATCCATCATCAAGGCTAAATAAAAAAAAAAATCAGTTTGTTCTGGTAGTGCTGTGCATAAACTGTTTTTGTGTCACCAACAAGACTAGTGATCACTTTGTCTGTTGTCGTCTGTTGATTTTTGTGCTGTTGATTATGATGTTGTTGTTGTTGTGAAAAAGTGCTAAAGCTAAGCATTTGCCTGTGAATATCCTACTTCGCAGGATTTACCAAACTTGAGTTTATTGCAACTTTTGAACCCCATTAGTTAATTGAGGTCAAAAGGTCACATATCAATGTCAACAGATCCTATGGACACTAGCGTTTCGAGGACCACAATGTTTTTTTTTGAAGGGGGTATCCCCATTTCTTTCATCTGCAAATTTCAACAAAGCAAAAGCAAACAAGTACTTCCAGATCAACCTGTGTTAATCCTTAATAACTCACCGTATCTCGTAGTATAGGAGTGTACCATTGTTGATTCATTATCTCCCCACAGCTGGTATACAATTTTGTGTTTCATGCCCGGCGCAGTGTTCACGGTAGTGCATTTAAGTTGACGCACTGTTCGTCATGTTTGGAATTCTGAGTACACGCAAAGGCCCCAGGTACAAACTGCAAAGCAACAAACTTGTCAAAACTAGCGTTTTGCTTTAGATTTTGCTTAAATATATTACGAGGAAAGATTTCTGTCGAACTGGGAATATTTTAGTATTATAGTGAGAATAATTATATTCCTCTATACATGATATTAATAAGTTTTCATGAAGATTTTCATTGTTGAAATTAATTTAAGCATGTTACAACGATGCATCCATGTGTCTCTGTATTTTTATCCTGCTTGGGCAGTGGGCACCCTCGTGGGATGCAAACGCATTGGATACAGAGTTGTTGATTGTGAAGAACCACTCTGTAACACGTATGAATCCCTAAATCAATATTTAACATGCAAGGACACCAGGTGTAAATTGCAAAGCAAAAAACATGTCAAAACTATTGTTTTAGATTTTGCTAAAATGAGGAAAGATTTCTGTCGAACTGGGAGCTTCATTGTTGAAAGGAATTCAAGAATGTTACAGAGTGGTTCATCACAAATCAACAACGATGCACCCATGTGTCTCTGTATTTTTATCCCGCTTGGGCACCCTCACGGGAGAAAATCACCCAGACGCGTGGATGGATCATTGTTGATTTGTGATGAACCACTCTGTAACATGTTGGAATCCTAAATCAATATTTGATGATAAATTGTATTCGGGAAATTTAAGTTAAAAAAAAGAAAAAATTTTTGCTTTAAGAGACTCCTTCTGAAAACAAAGCTGTTTTTAATGGTGTTTTTTAAGTTTTTGTGTTTGGGAATTTAAAGGTGTTTTCAGGGTGAAGCAAGGAAATCCATTGCGGTTACCCAAGCGGCATTTGTATGCCATGGTCGCAATTTGGTATTTGTTTGTTCATTCAGTGAATGTGGACTGGTGGAAAATAATGTGTGTATAAATTTGATTCTTATTAGTATAAACTTGTTTATGAAAGTGAAAAGTGTAACTTGGCATTTACAAATAGAAAAAAAAGGAAAAACGCAAGTTCCTGTTATCGTTTCCCAGATATGTCAAAGGAAATGGTACTTGAAGCGTCCGATTTCTGACCTCTTGTATGGAGCACAATTGAAAGTGTAGCTTATATTTGAATTTCATATTGAATATGTCAATGCAGCACTGTTGGAAAAAAAATTTGTGATAATTTTATAGTATAATCTTTTGTTTTACAGTGAGTGTTGTGATGATATCCTTTTGGTTTGCAGATTTAAATTAATGTTAAAACTCCAATGTTCCTTACAGACTTCCAAATATTGAGGTATAAAGTGATCCACAAACATAGATTGCTGTGCTTCAGATGGCATGTTTTACACTGAATGTTGGCTGTTCGTGATGTGACAAATCAAGCAGATCTCAAGGACCATCCATAAAGTCAAAATCGTGGTGCTGCAGGAGCAGTTGTTGCATGGTCCTGGCTAGTCATCAGTTTTGGTTCCCTTGTCGAGCAGAAATGACAAAAATCACTGAGGCACAAATTCACTGATTTCCCTAAATAACAACCACGCATGGTTAGGTCAGGTTTCTTTTTAGGGCCTGCTACTGGTATCCTGGTAACCAGTACCACCTGTCCCAGAACCCGGCACCAGGCTTCGAATTACAATTTTAAAATTACATGCACCGGTTCATGTAACTTCAACACTTTACATGCCAATGTAAAAGTTACACCACAGCTAATGTTGGTGCGACGGCTAACCTTTATATTATTCAAATCAGACTCTGGTACGTTTAGACTATTGACAGTTTTTTTTTAATTTCCAATTTTATAATTTTCAGCATTCAATGACTTTCTATGAAATAAGCTAAATTGCATAGTTTACTGAATTCACCAAAAAAGTGTTTTGAAATTTTTACCTACACACGTTTCATGCAGGATACAAAAAGTTACATGCATCAGAGAGAAAGCTACATGCAACTGTGCATGTTTGCCCCTGGGTAATTCGAAGCCTGACCGGCACCGCCAATAATTTTCTAAAGGAAATAACGGTTATGAGAGATAGCTGGTTCCCTGTAGAATGACAAAAAAGATCTACCTACAAGGGGCTCAGCTCTGAGAGCTTGCGCCATCCAGCACATGCTGCCTTGTAAGGTGGGCATAGTTGCCCAAATGCTAAGCCCACTGCCAAAAACTGTGATTGGCATCAGGAAGGGGCATCCGTCATTAATCTTTTGCTCAATAATCCTCACAGCAGCATATGCCGAGTGTGAGGTGAATCCGGCCACCCCCTTGACGGAAGGAACAAACCGGATTTAAAACTTGGGTTTAACTAACTAAACTGACACGGCCATAGTGAAGCGAAGTACTTGAATAGACGGTTGCACAAAATTCAACTCCGTCCTGTTATGTCTGGCTTGTTTATATTCAAACCCATGGTACAACGCTCTCCTTCGCTGATAATTTACGAAAAAACTATCCATAAAAGTCTGTTTGTATCTCGTGCTGCAATGTGCGCTGCGTTGTCGATATATCAATTACTTTCTGCCGCAACTCATCACGCATATCCATTAAAATTAATTTTAATTGTGCGGTTAACGCGATCAATATCTTGGGTAGAGGCTGCAGCTCATCCAACATAACTCCACTGCATTGCATTATGCAGTGAAGTATGAAGGGGAATCTCAACCCCTTTGTTATAACTGCATAAATCAAATAATAAAAGACCTTCAAACTTTGAATTTTAAGAATCATTAATCAAAAACATTGAAAACGCATAAAAAAAACAGAGTTGTTTACCCAGTGTTGTGGCAAATCCAATGCCGACTTGCTGAAATGGACAATAATTGATGTTACTTCCATATACTGACAAATTTGGATCTCTATTGGGGAAACATCACAAGTGTTTGGGAATGCCCATGGTTGAAATCTTGCAACATCACAAGGATAATTCCATCGACCAACAAAAAAATATATATGTGGTGATCATGCCGATCATGTTTGTAATTTTAAAAAGGTCCATGGCCTGGGTCGCTAGTACTTCGTACTTATCCCCAAACCCCAGAATTTAACCCAGAAGTGGGTCAATGTTTTGGTGTCTGAGGAAAGATACTAATTTTTCCTCATTTACCCTCTGAAATCTTAGGGCTGAATTATGTTTGTTTTGGTGTTAAAGCGAAATGTGCCCATTTTGGTCAACCAATGTTAATTTTAACAGTACTCTATTGGCATACAAAAATCATGTTTTTAGCTCGTTAACATATCAACATGGATTGAAATATCGGGGGGGGGGGACCTAAATAGATGGGATTTTGGGATCACCGGTCTTCCACTCAAGATGAAAACATTATATAAAATGGGGTCATCCCCCTTTAACCCTAACGATATCCCTAGCCATAACTTAATTAAAAAGCCCTAATCTAAACCCATCACCATACACTAAATCTTAGATTTGTGATAATGCGTACATGAAAGTCACAGGACTCATATTCTTAGAATTTCATAGTCTTAGTTTAGTAGATGCCGTTCTCAGCCGTATCATAAATTGTTGAAGTTGAAGAATGGCAAAGGCAATCTGTCTGACCTTGAGGGTTTAACGGTTTGAACAAAGCTAATAAGATAGTGCATGCTCGTCTTTAGGTCAATACTAGGCATAGTGTGTCTCAAAATGAAGCTTTAGTGTCTCATAACATGCAGCTCGACCAATAAATTTCTTTGGCCTTCTCAAGTCAATCCAGTAGTAGGTATCTTCTCGGGGCAGAGAATGTAGGGTGTAACAGATTGACCGCTAATGACCCACTTTTGCAAACTGTGATTGCAGAGGACACAGGAATGCTCTATTTTTTGTGTTGGCCACATAGGATCACTTTGTCCACTGCTGTGTGTTGATGTCTGTTTGTTGTTGTGTTTGTGAAAAAGGGTAAACATTTGACTGTAATATCCACAACTTACTTTGATGATTTAAACCAAACTTGAGTCCCCATAGATTCATGGGATCCTGCATTAGCTGATAGGTCAAAGGTCACATCCCCAATTCAAGGTCATGTGAGGTCCAGTTGTAAAGATAGGCTAGAAATGTGTAAAATTGACCTACATTGGGAAAAAAAAGTTTGAAGTTCAATTGGAACCAACCTTGAGTCATAAGGTGCCATAATTGGATCCCTCATTGTTGATGCAGTAAAAAATCACATGCCAAGGATCGAAGGTCATATGATAAGAGACCTAATCATTACCACCGCGGCGGCAGGTGACAAACAAAAAAAAAAAATGGCCCCCCCCGATCCGAGGATCGCAATGTATTTTTTGTAATTGCACCGCGCGGGAGCTAGATGCGTATAGATGTGGAATAACTTGACATAACTTGGAGTTTTTTGTCTGTATTGAGCACGAAGAGTCTTGGGTCCATAACAATTTTTTCACATGAGCAAGTGAAAATGATGAACATGCCTAAAATTACGTAATGGTTTGGTGATGAACATGGCATAATATTCATCCAACAAAATAGTTTTTGTGTAAGTAAACTGAGAACAGTGTTGAGATAGATGTGTATTTTCAGTGTTTTTATACAAATTTATATTGGATCTGTACAAGGTTCTATTTACACGTGTTTTAAGTGGGGGTCAAATTCAGGCCATTGGGCGAACTGGCCAGCAGTGCCCGGTTAATACTAGAACGAATATCAATTGCATCTTCAGAAATATTGGACCATTTCTTGACGCTGACAACATCAGTTATGAGGGTCCGACTATTTGAGTACTATACATTAAACTTGAACAAGAGTTTAGTGAACTTGAGTTTAGTTTACGATACCACTATTTATCCTATCAGTTTTCAATAAAGTCACCTACACTAGGCCATATTTGTTTGTTTGGAAATGTTTATTTATCTCTCAATTCTAGGCTATTTTTGGCTGTTTTTATATTCTTCCATTCTGCGGAGGCATACAATTGGTGCCCAGCACCAAAATGGTTTCTTGTTGTAAGATGCATTCGGGTATGATTACAATTAATGAACATTATCCAAAACTCATTCAGTCCATTTTAACTTTGTTGAGAAAAAATAGTTGTGTAGTGCCAGTGCCCAGGACTAATTGAGGTTTTGACAAATTTAGGCATGTTTTCCTCTCCTAGGTGCAACCATTGGACTTTAGTGAGTTTTGAAACAAAATGATAATGGTGAGCTTGGTTTTTGAATTTTGACCAAAATCATTATACAAAATGTCAGAATGTTGAGTGAGGTTTTTGTGAAACTGTTCTTCAGTAACTTTGGTCAAAAACTGCCTTTTTTCACATCATTAGTGCTTGTTATTGAGACGATTACTAATGTGCCGTGTAAGAAATCATTATCCATTATGTTAACTTTGCAGAATAGTTAGCAGTTATCGCACCAGTGCAGTGGTGAAGCTTTTTTACACCCCGGACAAACAGTAACCAGCTCTTACACACAAGAGCACACACACATTGTGTGGAAGCACTTGAATTTGATTTCCAATTTGCACTCCATTTTGCATTGAAAGCATAGGTCATATTTGTCTCATTAACATTGACAGTGCATCTGAATTGTCATCTACACGGTACAAGGTCACGCCCATATCAACTTGCAAAATTTTCTTGTTTATAGAAGACCTTGTCGATGGTCACGCTTGCTATGGCAAATGGGCCAACTGGTGTTATAATGTTATACTGGGACTTAAATGCGATTTTTTTGGGATATAAATTTCTCTTAAATTGCACTTGAATATCGGTTGTATACACCTACCTAGATGCGTTTCACAACAAAGGTTTATTGGACAAACAAGCACCAAAGAAAAACGCGCAAACCATTTTTTTAAACTTGCCTGCTATTTCTAATCGTCCCTAAAGGAAACCATGCTTTGAATTTCTGTCGTGCACACAATAATTACAAATCATCACTATTACCTACGACGCGTATTAAGCTTATTCATACTTTAGGTGTGATCTAATACCTTGGTAACATTCCAAATATGCAAAAAACCTGGGTTAAAAAAATAAGTGAGACCGCTTCTCTCTGGAAATCTCCTCATGTCTCTTTAATGGTTAAATATTGTAGTCTTAAAGGAGAACCATACTAAGAATAACTTATACAATATAAAGCTTTAAAAATAATTATTGAACACACATCGAGCGGTTTCATGAAAAAACGGAATTATATTAACCATAAAAATGAATTAAAATATTTTGTCTCACCATGCGCTATTTGAAATTCGCGCTAGTGAATATGGAATATGTTTATGTGTTATACGATACTTACGGCACAGTAGCATCATACACCTACCCACATGACGCTTTCATAATGTGTATTTCCTATGGCATGTATGACGCAAACGTGCCGACCGTATTGCATACCACGATATACAATAGCGCAAATTTTAAATAGCACATGGTCAGAATAAATGGTTTTAATTCATTATTATGGTTAATTTAATTCCGTTTTTCGATGAAATCAATCTATTTGTGGTCAGTAATTATTTATAGAGTATATTGTATAATATTATTCATTGTACGGGTTCTCCTTTAAGCTTCCTAAAAATTGCCAACTGTTGTTTCACCATATGCCCATCCAAGGCTACTGAACCGAGTCCTTGGTAGATTAGCATTCCTTACCTCATATAGTGCATTTACCTTCCTCGAGTCAGTGACGTTAGTGTGTTATGCAATAGTCGCAGCATTAAAACGCGGGCATTGATTCAAAGCGCTGGTATATGCACGCGCGTATAAAGGCGGTGCGAAAATGCACATGCAAAACATCTGTCTGAACGCATTGACGTCAGTGACTCGAGGAAGATATATGAACTATTATCCCTGGGCGAATCACCAGCATACCCACAAACATAAGATTAAGAGTGACAAAGTTTTACTCTTTCTTCAGATTATGAAACCAAAAGTTGACAAAATAATATTGTTGTTAAGAGTGTCACCATTTTCAACTCCCAAACCCTTTCCCAGCAAAATTGTTCACTACAGCTTTACAGGACCTCTTCAGTTACCTGTGTAAACTTTTTTCCCCATGCATACATTCCCCTCCATATTTATTCATAGTAGGACCAAAGAATTGGCTAGAACTCCCATAGATGTTAAGTCAACATTGGCTAAAAGCTGTACATAACCATTTAAGGCAAAACAGTGCCTTAAGTTAGCTCTTGCTAGCTCTTGCTCTTATGCAATGTCAAGATTTTTTACCACATCGGACTCCATTTGATAGGTTAAATATGATTGATTGTTTTAAAAGTGAGTGCTATCTCAGAGGTTGATTTTGCTTTTGCAGACTGGACAACAGGTGGTGTACACAGTAGTGCCTGGCCTGCAGTAGGTTCTTAAGTGTGTTTCCTTACCTGTGGGTGTCAGGAGAGTGTGTGTGTGAGGGGAAGCTAGGGAGATAGCACGTGATTTGCTAATTGCCTTTTCCCCAGAACCCCAGATTTTACCTAGACTAATGGATGTTTGGTTTGGAAATTGAGAGAAAATATGCCCCATTTTGGTCAACCAATATTAAGTTTACACACTTTTCTACAGACCTTACAACATCACATTTTCAGCTCTCACATCAAAATGGATGGGGATTTAAGGGGGTGTTTCTGTAACCTGACCTCTCTGACACACTTTTTTTCTGACACACTTATGAATTCGGAAACCCTTCACGGAATAAAGCATATGTTTATACCATTAAGGTTTCCAAATTCATAAGTGTGTCAGAAAAAAGTGTGTCAGATGAGTCAGGTTACGGAAACTCTCGATTTGAGGTGAAGGTCATTCTATCAAGATGAAAACCTTAAGTTGGGCCATCCCCTTTAAAATTGAACCTTGATTGAACAACACATTTTTCTCCCCTCCTAAGATTTTACCCTGACTCCATCCTTGGTCCCCATCTTAATTTTGCACCATATAATTAATGTTGTATTAAATGACCAAATCTGGAAAATTAAGTTAACACAGTGGCCTATCGCCTATCGGGAACTAAAGTATAGTTAACAATATGCCTAAAATTACAGAAAATGCAATACACAGGTTTATTTGTAGCTATTTGTGGTCCTCCGTAGAAGTAGGCCAAACCAGATGAGGTTATGATCTTTCCATTGCCATTATTAATATTTGATAACTAAGCAAATAGATGCATCAAGATTGCAATTGTAACAGTATCAAGGGCAGCAGGAATCATGACAAGTTTTACCATAGACCCTTGTATCTCAAAGAACAGCTGTCATGCAGTTTTTATTCATATTTTATCTGTCAAAATTTTATTTCATATACATAAATATCTTCACTCGCACAATTTAAAAGCAGTAGAAATCAACACATGAATAATGAATAGCCATGCTACAGACAATTATGATAAAATGTGTGAAAAATGTAACTATTAAGTCTGCCAGGTCATTTTTCCAAAAGTCAGGTCAGGTTTCCTAAGAGGGCCTGCTACTGGTATCCTGGTAACCAGTACTACCTGTCCCGGGGCTGAGTTGTCGGTGGCTAAACCGGCACCCCCATCGGCTTTCTGAGGAAATCTGATGAGGAGGGTAGCTGGTTACCCTGGTAGAATGAAAAAGATCTACCTACAAGGGCGTCAGCTCTGGAGAGCTAATGACGGCCATCCAGCACATGCTGCCTTGCATATAGTTTTGCCCAAAGGCTAGGCCCATTGCCGAAAACTGTGGATTAACATCAGGAAGGGCATCCAGTCAATTATCTTTTGCTCCAATAAATCCTCACACAGCAGAATGGCTGAGTATGAGGTGAATCCGGCCACCCTCGTTTAGCGGGGACAAAACCGGATTTAAAACTTTGGTTTAACTAACTAACATGTTTTGTACCATTGGTTTATTGAGTTTGTAGATGGTGGACATTGTACTACTAGATGCTTAGTGGGTGAAAATTGACAATTGCTGAGCTCAAAGAAATTGATAAAACTGCCATTTGTCAATTCTGAAAGTGACAAACCGATGATAGTTAAATGTTACTTATTTTTAACCCAAGCTATATTAAACAGTAACCAAACTCTACCGGGTGAAATGATGTTCCTGTTCTTTAATTCACATTGAACATCTATGAATACTTCTAAACAAAGCCTTTACAACTGAAATAGAGAAATGAAAACCATTTTGCTTGTCAACATCATCAGCATAAGTTCATGGATAGTTGACAGGTTTCTTAAGCTACTTTATAATTTAGTAATTCATTATAGATAGGAATCAACTAAAATTTTATGGATTACTGTACAAGTGGAAATTTTCGCGAACAAATATTTTCGCGATTTTAACAGTTTTGCCAAATGCACGAGAATTTAATTTCACGGTATTGAGATCAATGCAATACAAATCTATTGGAAAAAGTTATTTTCGCGAGTTTTTATTTTCGCGTTTTTATGTTCACTTGCGAAATTCACGAAAATAGAAACCTCACAAAAATTTCCACTTATACAGTAACTTAACTCAAGAATATCTTGTTAACCATTAACAAAAAAGAGAAAGATGCTAGAACCGCTAGATGCACCTTTAATATTTGACTATTTGTTGAACCTGTTTTGTTGAATTTTGATGAAACATAAATGTAACATTTAGAATGTTAACTAAAATGAGTTTAGAGGTCAAATATTGATCACATAAATATGAGGCATTTAAAATATTTTCAAAATACTGTTTCATTAATAGAATATGAAGGATTTTGAAGTTCCTTAAATAGATCGATCCTTGGGTTAGGTGACCATCAGTTTTGGATAATTTGAGGTCAAAGGTCTTGTTGAGGTCAGAATGTCATCACTGATTAGGGCACAGAAGTTAGGTGCAGGGCTGGTGTTACCTGAATGTTAACATTCTGCAATAACTTATTAGTGTGTTACCGACACCAGACTTGGCCAGTTTTTTGTGAAGAGGCGGGTGTGATAGGCTGCTAATGGTACAAAAAGCTATTCACCGTTGAAGAGTTAGGCGCATTAAAGTTGATTCTGAGTTTATCGTTACCTGCCCGTATTGCTTTTTGGAGACTAGAAATACCCGCGTCAAAAATTCAAGATTGCCAAAATAATTCACTATTTTCAAAATATCGTCGTTTTCAACAGGTTTAGCAATTGGAAACATATTTTTGTTTGTAAAACATATTTTTGATAACTTTGGAGCAAAACCAGGCTTTTTTCTGCGGTCCTACCTTTCGTGAAAATTTCTTCAGGCACATTTTTTTCCATTTTGCATACATTTTAGGTCAATAATGAATTTTGATGAAATTATGAAAAATGAAAAAGTCACCTCATCAACCAGGAAAAAAAGTAATAATAAACTTGGAATTGACTTTCATGAGTCTTATGTGCAATTGGATTTATATTGTATGAATTGAATCATCTTGATCTCCTGTAAACAATTTAAAAAGTAAATGGGACCTGTGGTCAAAAGTAAAAAAGAATCAAATTTAAAACATGCTCAAATGACACAAATAGTTTCTCCATGATGTTTGTCTCTTGTAAAGTCAATAATGACATCTGTATGCATGTGATCCTACTCTTAAAAGGTCAAAGGTCAATGTTAAGTTTTACTCTTGTGCTTGATAGATGAGTGTATTCTGTCATGCATGTAAATATGCAACCTTGGACTTTACAATAAATACACAAATTTAATGTGCATCAAACATGTTTGCCGTTTAGCATCACAAACTGCGTTGACGTCTCTCATTTTCTTAGAAACTCTTGTTGACTGTAAGAAGTTGTTTTATAAGATGTGTGAGCAAGTTCTTGTGCAATTCAAAAATAAGTTGTTGAGCAACCCAGCTGATTTTAACAGTGAAGGTTGTTAAAAAATCTTTAGTGCAAAATGAACATCAATATATCCCCCAAAATGCAGCAAAATATCGGGGTTTGAAGTGAGGGTTCTGGGTACAAAGGAATTAAAACAATGGCTAATCATCAATAATAGGTTTTGCAATAAGCATTATCACTTCTATCATCAAAACAAGTTTGTTTCTCGTGAAACTTGGTTGTGAATGTATGCAAGTGCCACACTGTAAAAATCAACGGATAACACCTTTTAATACTTCAAGGTAGTTTATATTTTTTACAAAGTTATAGGAGGTGTTGCACAAAATTAACACTGAAACATGTAAAAACAGGCATTATTGTTAAGTGTTAATATTATCCAGAATTAACATCCAAAGTTCTTGAAGAAAACATCCAAGGACAGGTGTACATCGGTAACCAAATTTACATACAACACTGGTTCAACTGGGAATCGAACCTGCACTGCATTGGTGAAAGGTAGTTTACTCAACCACTACACCAACTTCAAACCACACCTTCACAAGGGTGCCCCACACGATCACGACATATATTTTTCTCTCTTTGATAGGAAGGGCTCTCACCAATACTCTAATTCTAAAATTTCATTCGGATCTGACATACCATTTTAATGTGAGCAATAATTGTGTGTATTACATTAGATGTAGAGTACAAACTATTTTCTGGTTACCATAAACAAACCATATTTTGCATCATAATGGGAAAGAAGTCAGTCAAAATATTTTGCAGATGAGATGAGAAAAATACAAGCCTTCTGGCCCCCAAAATCTCAGGTGTGAAGGTTTGAAAGTTTGGTCGATGCTACGGGTGGTGCCCCTTTTTAAGTATTAAAGGTGTATTTTGTGATACCTGCACCTGTTTTATTCATGGTTCACTTGATATCCTCGAGAAGTTTTTAACAAAATTTGAGTTGATTCCGATCTTGCGGTTTTGTGTTATGAGCAATTGTTTGATTCCCAAGGTCCCATAGACCACTGTGCTGTAATTTCGCCCGTTCAATTGGACAGAAAATACAAAATTGCGAATTTTATACAGATATGACCGAATTTGCATGTAAGATTAGGTACATATAGGTTACTACTTGGGGCTAACGGTTCAGATGATATAAAAATCTCAACTTTTTTGAGGGAAGTCGGGGATGAGGCTGTGGATCACGAAATGCCCCCTTAAATTTAAAGGGGTGGGAAGGGACTGACATCATGACAGACTGACCATACTTTCTTGGTGCTAAACATTTATTTTGTTAGGTCAGAATACTGATGACCCAGGTATTTGAGAGGAGAATCTCTCCTGTTTCAACTTTGTAAGTAAATTTGATGTTTGAATAAATAAAAAATACATTAATTTACCCTACATGTTGCAGCAACAACTCAACTACCACACAGAATAAAAGCTGCATACCTCCCACGCAAAGAACACTTTGTGATTTGTGTTGTGTAGGAAACTGATATTGCAATTCTCTTAAATTAAGTTGTATTTATGACAATCAGAATTGGAACTTTCTCATCAGTCTGTAGAAGATCTTGCACAAGGAGATGGTAAGAAGAAAAAGGCAGAGAAAAATAAAGAAAGGCAGAAAAAAGAAAGCAGTACTTGGACTGAAATGAAGATGTCATTTGATTGAAATGCACAATAGGACAATGAAATGTTTAAAAAAAGTGGACAAGATTTTTCCAAAGAAAGCAAAGATTACACCAAATGGAAATTCTATACAATGCATCTCCCCCTCCCACCATATTGCTAATTGTCTGTTGCACTATTTTCTGTAGAAGTCCTATAAGATATTACTTTCTGGATGTACAATACAGATCAGATCTTTGCATTGACATAGAAGTACCTGTGCAACAATTATGAATGGAACTACCTTGGTAAATGTTTGTCTAGAATGATAAAGTGCTATGTTAGTGTTACAGCCTGAATACATGTATAGCGCCATCTCTACCTGATATCCAAAATCCTAATGCAGAGCAGAGCAGATGTGGTCTGTGTTGGTTATTCCTAATTTTAACTAACATTTTATGCAACCCATGTTATCATTAACTGTTGTTTTCTTCTGAAAATGTGGTTGGGTGTGTGGGTAGGTAGTAGGTGGATAGGAAGATAGCTATAGGTAGGTAGGTAGCTAGAAAAGGGAGGGAGATAGGAGAGGGAAGGAAAGGGAGAGAGGGAGGGAGGACGGACTATCAAAGTGAAAATGTTGCCTGTGAAGCTTCTACTAATGTCGGGAACATTCCTGAAGAAAAGCTGGAAAAATAGTTGGAAATGAACATTGAAATTGTGTTGGAAACTTGTGCACATCTAACTCGAATCAAACTGTAGCAGTACTCTAGTGTTAACTGTGTCATGGCAACTGTGTGGATAGCACTTACTGAGAGTTGATGGAATGAAATTAGATTGGAGTGGGAAAGATATAAATGTGATATCTTAATGGGATTAAAAAAATCCTGGACTGTCCACGCAACGCGAGTAATGAAATGGCTACTGATACGAATTGACCTGGAAATGTTGTCAGAATGCATTTTAGGCTAGTGGATTTTCTTGTGTGGTAAAGGCAATTGGGAATTATCAACCTTTTTGCATGTAAAGTAAATAAGAGCCTGGACTGGACTTTACAGCAGAGTGGAGTTGCCTGAGATTGTATTGATGGTGAAATGAATGACTCCGATGTAGGCTGCAGCGAGCGGTAAACAACACATTGTTGTTCCAGATTGGCAGATTTGCGATTAGAAAAGTTCAAGTGAAACCAGTTCACAGTATTAGTGTGAACGTAAACAACAAACGTAAACAACAACATTTGGTAAACCTCACTAGTGTTACTTTCAGAGACAACTCAAATTCTCCTACATTTCTGCCATTTGTATCATCATCCTAGTCATCAATTATGTTAATCCAACTCATGAAGTACAATTTATTGACCATGAAAGTGATCATTTGCAAAAAAGACAAAATATTACCATCTGGAACAATACCTGGAGTCTGATCACTGTGAAAAAGTGGCCAATTGACGTAAATGAAATAAAAGAGAATACTGATGAATAATATCCTGAGAAGTATACCCAACCATTTACAGATTTACTATATATGGATGCAATAGAGATGACTTTGTGTTGTCTTAGAAGTTACAAGCATTGGTAAAAACTTGAGAGCAGGTTATTTTTGCATGCGCTTAGTGCAAGGTTTGCTATTTATACGCATATGTGTGAGCTAAACACTTTCTCACCCTTTTCAATAATTTTCCTCATAGTAAAAATTGAAAGCCTAAGCCTTTTCTTTATGAGCAATTTTTACCTAGCATTCACCACGACAGAATTGGGACAGTCTGGGGTAATCATCCTATTCTTCTTGAAACTGACTGAGATATGAGTGCAGCTCTGTACATAGGAGTGACGGTTAGTCCCCTTCAAATGATGGGGTATTTTCACGGTTCGATTGCCCAAGTCCAATTAAATAATGGGGAGAGCAAATTCTAATAATCAATGGCTCATACACTGATTAAATCCTAAACTAAGAACTCATTTAAATCTCAGTGAGTGGTTCCACTGGGAGTAGAACCAGGGACCTCAAGCATAATACCCTAACCAATGGGCTGCTCTCCCTTTATATTTCTCACCCAATCCCCACACACTTTATGTTCTCAAGATTTCTGCTCTTATGGGAAAACACCATCTTATCCCACTCCCCTACCAAACTAAGCATTCTTTATTTTGGTAAGAAGCTGCCTCTGTCTGAATGGGCAACAGGTCTAACAAAGTCACAGCCATCAACATGAATATCATGATTTGAATATCAAACTATTGCAATATGTAATATTTATTCAAACTTTTGAACTCATATTGTTTTTCCTTCCTTTCTATGTTCCTTCCAGGACTGTGTTGGTAGGTGGGAGTGAGCTGCAGTAGTCCATTTACTAGGAAACTTACAGGAGGACCACACATTTCTGACAGGTAAGTGGTTTGATTTCATATCCTCTGTCACATGTGGTAGTAGCCACCACTTCCATTGGCCTTTTGCCTAATACGGGCATCAAAAGGTCCTTCTTTGTCATGTTTTGTGACCGAAAACAGCAAATTTTTACTTTAAATCCAAAAGTGTAGGATAAGTCTGTAGAATTTTCATAAGTTATTTTTTCCAACTGAAAAACTGATAGAAAAGGAAGAAAACAGTAGTATTCAAAGATGCAAATCCTCATTCAATTACGTGTTGTAGTAAGTGTCCGTATGGACAGTAATGACTAAAATGTCTGATTTTGTCCTTAGGCTGCTTTTAAATGTACAACTTGTAGGGTATGTTAGGACACTAAATACTTGTTACAGAGATGCAAAAGGCTGATTTTTGATGATTTTTACTGGGGTTTTGAAGCCAATGGTTTTGTTAACTGCATGTTTATCTTATATTGTATTGTCTTGAAATTTCGCTTGTGTGTTTGGATGACGTTGGAAAATAAGGCAGCGTTTCCGTTTGGCGACAATAAGGATGTGAAAGCCAAGTTTAGGGTCTAAACAAAACAAATTGGTTTAATTTTGGTTCCTGACGTGTCATACAGCTCCCTGTTTGGATGTGTGCATTTTAAATGGCCATGAAAGCAGTTGGGAATCGCAAAAAGTCATCACAGTAAGCCTCTGGCAAGCCTTCCCCTTATCAACTTGTCCTTCATGTAGCTTGCGATGATAGCCTTGATGCATTTGCCCTTAACCGTAGTTGTGTCAATCAAGTGTGCTTGCAATTGTGTTGGTTGTACACTAATTAGGGTCCTTAACCTTGCAAGACACATTCCAGTCTTTTTCTATATCCAGGCTCAACACCTTTCTGGTCAGATGAGCATTTTGCAATATTGCTAGACTTATAGTTTATGTAACATTGCTGCACATGAGTAATTTTTTGAAAAATGGTTTTTATTTCCCCTCAGAATGTAAATTGTGTTTTTTCATGATCCGCCCAGTGCATGCAACCCAATCGAATTTTTAACACTAAGTGACTGCTCAAGTAATTATTCTGGTCAGTCCGATAGTATAAAATATTTAATGATTGAGGGATTCTTGTGGAATCTATTGGCCCCCGATGTGAACTGTAGGGCGTGGGGTATATTTTTTTCCCTCGACGAAGGCGAGGAAATATACCCCACGCCTTCCAGTTCACCGAGGGGACCAATAGATTCCACAAAGATTCAAAATAAGATCATTAAATAGTTGTTTTATACTCCTTCATGAATATATTTTTTGGTCATTGGATGGTTAAAAAGTGAAACTGATCCTGATGCTGTAGCCTACTTAACAAAAAATAGGCCTTGCGTGTCTTACTCTGAGGCTAGGCGAGCCTATGGCTAGGCCTAGCCTATGCTAGGAAGAGACCTTGAGCATTGTACTGCCTTTTAGGCGAGGAAAGTCCGCCCACTTACATATCAACACCTTGTTTTTCGGTAAATAATGACGCTGAAGTCTGTACCGAATTAACTCCCGGAATTTACTGCATTAATGTCATTCATAGCTCACCTTTCTGTTTCCGTGCACAGTCAATCATGCAGTGATGCAGCGTTACGAAATCATATCAGCGTAGTCCATTCCATGGCATTAAATAAAAATCACCGCGGAATCACCGGTGTATTTACAACAACTCCTCGAAATACGTAATTATTTTTTTGTATCTCACTATCCCTGCAGAAGGTTTCCCACCCGTGTTTATTGCAACTGGGCGCAGCCATGTTTGTTGCTACGGCGTCGACGAAATAGCCTCATCAATGCGTCAAAAGTTCCTTTTAGAGCAATAACAATAGCGCAAGTACACATACGTTGATAAATACAAGTAAGAGTCTGTCACTTCATACAATACCGTCACATCGTTGCTAGTCGTATTGACCACAGCGAAAGAACCGATAAAGGAACTGATAACGCGGGTATCGAGGCTAGAGGAAATAGGCGCCTATTTCCCAGGGAAATAGGCGTCTATTTCCCTGTGAATCTCTCTTGTCGCTCTCTTTACTCAACAAATAGGTTAACTATTTGTGGTCATGTCCACTTTTAACCATCAATGAACACTGAATATATTCATTAGGGATAAATATATTCCTCTACCCTACCCCAGTAAAATCATTCTTCTCAATTTAAAATAACTGTCTGGAATTTCCTTGATCCACTAACCTTTCCTGTGTGTGTGTGTTTGCGTGTGTGTGTGTTTGTGTGTATGCGCGTGTGTGCGTGCATGTGTGTGTCTGTGTGTCTATGTCTGTATGCCTGTCTGTGCCCGTCTCTCTGGCTGTCATGTTTGTAGGTGTGTGTCTACATGTATGTGTGTTGTAAACAAATGTCAAAAATAAGTAATTAACATTATTGAACAATGTATTAACAGTATTAACAATTGGTCAGTCAGATAGTATAATATCCTCTACCCCCATAAAAATCATTTCTTTCTTAATTTAAAATAACTGTCTGGAATTTCCCTGATCCACTAACCTTTCCTGTGTGTGTGTGTGTGCGTGCGTGCGTGTATGTGTGTGTGCGTGCGTGTATGTGTGTGTGCGTGCATGCATGCGTGTGTGTGTGGCTGTGTGCTATGTCTTTAATGCCTTTCTGTGCCCGTCTCTCTGGCTGTCATGTTTGTAGGTGTGTGTCCACAGGTCATTGTGTTGTAAACAACTGTCCAAAAATAAGCAATTACAATTATTGAACAATGATTAAAGCACTATCAGTAAAAAATCATCAAAAATCTGATTTTTGCATGCCTGGAACTTGTATTGGTATTCTAACATACCCTGCAAGTGATACGACCAAACGCAGCCTAATAAAGACAAAATCGGTTATTTTAGTCAATTTTTCCGAACGGACACTTTCTGCAACATTTAATTTAATGGGATTTGTATCTTGAATAACTGCCGTTTCTTCCTTTTCTGTTAATTCTTCATTTGGAAAATTAACTTTTGAGAATTCTACAGACTTATCCTTCACTTTCAACTATTCCTGCAAATTTCAAATATTTCACTCTGTCGGATAAATCACTGATAGTGTCTTTAAAAGTATTAACAATTGCTCAAAGCAAGACCCAGAAACCAATTTGTATGTACATATGTACATACGTGTACATGTGTGTGTGCAGCGGTGCGGAAGTATTTACCCACGGTGTAGCTGTGATGTATTTTTCCCATCATTTGAGGAAGTTTAGAATTGAATTAAAATGGCATTAAAAAGGTAATTCCAAGAACTTCATTCCAATATCAGCCCCATATGTCAAAAAAAAAGCATTGTGATTTCCAAATATTTTCTGGAAAAAAATATGATTTTTTAATGAATGGATATCGCATCATTGAGGAGAGAGGCGCCCTCAATGGTTAAGCTTTATCAAATTAAAGGGGCAATATGCAGGTTAATGAATGGAGTTCGATGATTTGTTTTAGAATTTTTTTTTATGTTTTTTCCTTTTTTGGAATTTGTTGTTTTTAGAGTTATTTATTGGTGAAGTAATATTTTTTGAAAAAAAAATTGATTTTTTTATGGGAGTACTTTTGCATCATTTGAGGAAAAACACCCTCAAATTGAATTAAAGGGGCATTATGCAATTTTCAAAGAGTTCATTGATGAGTTGTGTTGAGGGTGTTTTTGCTGTTTTGGCGAGTTATGGATTGAAGTTCATTGATGAGTTATGTTCTTAGAGTTATTTTGGTGAGTTAGGAATGGAGTTCATCACGAGTTATGGTCAGAGTTTTTAGAGTTATTTTTGTGAGTTATGGAGTTTCATCGATGAGTTATGTTTTAGAGTTTTTGATGTTTTGGCGAGTTATAAATGGAGCCCATCAATGAGTTTTTAGTAGTTATTTGTTAGTGAGGTATGAATGGAGTTCATTGATGAGTTATCTTCTTAGAGTTATTTTGTTGAGTTAGGAATTTAGTTATTTTTGATGAGTTATTGTTCACTGATGAGTAGGTTTAGAGTTTTTTTGATATCAATCAATATTTCAATCAATATTTATTTTTATTTTGTTCATCACAAGATACAAAGCAAATATATAACTATGAATAATAATAAGTGATATAATAGTACAATGATAATTTAAGATTAGTGAAAATATATTAGACACAAGTGATACTTTAAATAAATAATCATGAGAGACAATAACTTAAGGGAATATGTTTGGTGAGTTATAAATGGAGCCCATCAATGAGTTTTTAGTAGTTATTTGTTAGTGAGGTATGAATGGAGTTCATTGATGAGTTATGTTCTTAGAGTTATTTTGTTGAGTTAGGAATTTAGTTATTTTTGATGAGTTATGGAGTTCATTGATGAGTTAGGTTTAGGTTTTTTTGATATCAATCAATATTTCAATCAATATTTATTTTTATTTTGTTCATCACAAGATACAGCAAAATATAGTACGATGAATAATAATAAGTGATATATAATAGTACATATCATATTTAAGAAGTTAGGAACATATATTAGACCAAGTGAATAACTTTAAACCTAAATAATCATTGAGACCATAACTGAAGGGAATATGTTTGGTGAGTTATAATGGAGCCCATCAATGAGTTTTTAGTAGTTATTTGTTAGTGAGGTATGAATGGAGTTCATTGATGAGTTATGTTGTTAATTCATTTGGGTGAGTTATGGATTGAGTTCATCACCGTTCATAATGTTTAAGGGTTGTTTTGGGGAGTTTGTTGGCATTCATGATGAGTTAGTTTTAGAGGTTTTTTTTTTGGTTTTGGTGAGTTATGTGGATTCACCAATGATGGTTTGTTTTTTAGAGTTCTCTGTGGTGAGAGAATGATAAGTTCATTGATGAGTTATGGTTAGAGTTCTTGGTGGTCGCAAAAGCCGGGTGACCGCCTTGTATCTATTAAAAGGCATTCCTCCATTATTTACCTTTTAAAGGGCAATTCCATTAATCAATTTACCAATTCCTCCATTTACCAATTAAAGGGCATTTCCGGCCATTTCTCATTACCAATTAAAGGGCTATTCCTTCCATTTGGCAAAGGGGCCATTCCATCATTTACCTTGGAAAGGCAATTCAATTATTTAAAATTAAAGTGCCATTCCTTCATTACCAATGAACGGCCATTTCCTCAAT
Source organism: Ophioderma brevispina (assembly GCA_023653785.1). NCBI lineage: Eukaryota > Metazoa > Echinodermata > Ophiuroidea > Amphilepidida > Ophiodermatidae > Ophioderma > Ophioderma brevispina. The sequence goes on along the minus strand of JAMKCH010028457.1, from coordinate 18,782 downwards.
TTTACATAATTATCACAAGGCTATTCCTCCATTTATCAAATAACCGGCCATTCCCAATTTACCAGTTAAGGGCCATTCCCAATTAAAGGGGCATTATATGATTTTCTGAAAATGGTTAAGATTATAATTGGATTAAAGAGGCATTATGTAATTTTCAAAAACAAATTATGACAGAATGTATTTTTTGCACCATTTGAGAAGAGCACCCCCAGGTTCATGTTGACCTCAAATACTTTGTACTACACTACATTTCTATTTTGCCAAAGCATATTTTAATGTCCCTCTTGAATTTATTTGTTCAAAAACTGTCTGCCAACCAATAACTTGTCTTAGGTGTCTCATGCATTGCGTCTCCAAGAATTCATTCCAGTTCCACCATACACGTGGGTCTTATGCATCATTGATGCTCTCGTTTTTATTTTATGATTAGCAAATCACTGATAGTGCCTTTAATAACCTTGATTCCAAACCTAACCAAAAATAATGTTTCCACTTTTGCTAGACTGGTTATTTTGTCATGGGGGAAATAAAGTCCGGTCACGTGTGTGACCATCAGAACTTCAATTTATTGTTTCGACTCTACATGAATCATGTTTATATATGTGTAAGAAATATAGTTTGGATAAATTACGAATTTGTTCAAGATTTAACAGCCTTGTAAATAAATTAGGGCCATCACCCAGTTCCTAATTTTCTTACTGTTTTATAACATTTGTTCTCATCAACCTGCTTGAGAGACTAGGCACAATGTACTGTTTGACATTTGCTTAAAGCAATATGGCACATTTTTGAAGAGTGCCCCCAAATTTTTCAAATGTGATATTTGGCACAGTTACGTTGGTGATTGTCTAGGTAGGAAACTATACCTGCGAATGAGAATGCTAAAAAATGCGTATTATCATAAGTAAGCGATTTTGTAATTAGAATTTGGATCCCAGATTGGACTAACGGCAAGAAATGCTTATGTTTATGTCCGTCCATGATGAACTAGTGGCCACCACGAGAAAATAACCTCTAACTTGATTTGCCTGAACCAATTAAACAACTAATGGATGAGCGTAGACACATACATGGCGCTATTTCCTGGCTATTTCACATTGGAAGGCCGTTTCCAGCAGCCGTTGAATTATTATCGGGATCCCGATAATAATTATTCTAATTACAAAATTCCTTCATTTGTGAGACAGACATTTTCGAGCTTAACCATTCACAGGTATGGTTTATTAGCCAGTTAACAATGCAACCATGAAAAAAATTGGGGGCACTCTTCAAAAAAATATGCTAATGTTGCTTTAAAGATTCATTTCATGATCCTAGCACCACCTTTTTTGTATGATTCTTTAGATAATCTAATCCTTGATTAAAATGGTATTTTTTCACAATTTCAGATGATTTTAATCGTGCGTTTTGATGTTAAGAGCAAATATTTGTATTACGATGCCCCATAGACCAGTACTGTGTTGTAATTTGTCCATTTACGGACAGAGAATACAAAATTACATATTTCTTTCAGAGTAGATAAAACCTGCAAGTGATATTAATTAGGCACACATATTTTCAAAGGTCAACAGTTCAGATGATATAAAAATTTCAACTTTTTTGATGTAAGGTGTGAACTTAGAAAACTGTATAGGACATTTCGCCGATTGAGGGTTGCGTGACATCAGAATATTTGAGAAACAGGCAGGTTGTTGAATCATTGGAAATTTGTATTTACATGTGTAGAAGCTGCATAAATTTGCCCACATGTGCAATCGTAAGAATAGGTGTAGCAAATAAACCATTCTATCATTGATGGCTACTTGCCGCGTCAAAATCGGAATTATGAGTGACGTTTCAGAGGATTTACTGCATCGTTCCGTATATAGTTTTTCTCTCTTTGGCCTTGTATCGCTAAGTTTGACAAGTAATATTTCGAACGGTACCTTCTAATCATCTTTCAAACATTATCATAAGCCGACATTTTTTATGGAAAATCCTGAAGGTTTAACCTTTGACTTGTACCATATTGATGCATTGGTTGTAATAACACTTGGGCGTTTTCATTATGCATAGGATTCAACCCTTGAAATTTGAACTGTACTGCACACACCCTGGTTGCAGAACAAGACGGGAGAGTTTATACAGGCACGCATATAGTGCTCATTGATGATGTTTGTAGCTGAAGCCCCGGCACTCATCATACTAACAAACATGCGAATAAGTCCATACGTTTTCAGGACGAAGGATTTAGCGGATCAGTGAGAAATATCACTAGCTTTAAAAAAAAAAAAAAAAGCGGCAAGTAGTTCAAGGGGTGTGGGGACGCGGCTGTGGATCAGAAATGCCTCTTTAACTACTGTAACTAATTATTGTAGGTGCAAGGATTCCTAATGTTTTTCTGGACATGGGCACCGTCAGAATGCTGAAGTATTCTGGTGGGAACTGTTGAATAAGTGCAAATTACTGGTTTTTGGTGCATGTCAGGGAACATTGTTTTTATACCTGAATGTGTATTGATGCACATGTGGGTTGCGCCTGCTTAACCCTAACCGGACCGGGTGGTTTTGCCGACCAACGGCCAAATGCAACGAGGTGCAATCTATTTATTTTTAACGGCCCAGATGCAACGAGAAACAAATTTTGCGTTCATTGCATCTCGGCCGTTTTGCCCGGCACAGAATAAGTAGGAAAGTCGTTAACGGCAAGATGCCAACGAAGAACATCGCGTAATTTTCCCGGAAGACGGCCCAGATTGCAACGAGAACATCGCGTCATTTTCCCGGAAGACGGCCCAGATGCAGTGAGGAAATTGCGCCATTTTCCGGAAAGACGTCCCAGATGCAACGAGGAACATCGCGTGCGAATGCATTGAGGAAACAGGGATCCTAAATCAATCAATAAATAAAATAATGGATGCGTACTGCACACTGATCTGCATGAAATTTGTATTATCGTTCGCCAGTCGTGAGTGGCGCAATTACGCTACATCATAGTAGTGCGTGGCGCTATTAGCTACGTCATGCTACGGTTTACGTCATGAATGGTTATGCATAACTTAAAAGTAGCTTATCGAAAATTGGTGGCGCTATCACACTCGCGAATATCGAAATTGCTATGGGCATTTGTAGTGTCACCCGCCTGATTTAAAGCATTGCGCCTTCTGCGGGAGCCAACCGTCCGAAATGCAGTGAAAAGTATTCGCCATCATTCCGGGATGACGTCCCAGGTGCAACGAGGAAAAACAATCGCGTCATTTTCAGGGAAGACGGCCCAGATGCAACGAGGAACATCGCGTCATTTTCCGTTAACGACGGCCCCAGATGCAACGGGAAAGGGGGGGGACATCGCGTCATTTCCGGTAAGACGGCCCAGATTGCAATGAGGTCAATGAGAGTCATTTGCGCGACAACATAAATAGTTGTTGACGGCCGAGTGCAACGAGAAAATTTTCCGAACGGTACCAAGTTTCGTTGCACCGCATTGCGTTTGGGACGCGTTAGGGTTAATAATAGTGCTAGGCATGCTTGCATTCTAAATTTTTCATCAGTCACATCCCCACAATGTAAAAAGAAATTTATGCCACTGAAACACAAATTATATTTCAAAATCTCGGGCCTTTAAGAAGACTTAGTGCTGAACCCCAAATGTAGTAGTAGTGGTTGAAAATTGAATAGAATATGCTCCGAAATGACCTAAAAACAGTGCACTTTGACATGGTATCTTGCTTTTTAAAATCTGAAGAGAAACCACATAACAAGTAACCAACCTTGCCGCTATTTTCTGTTTAAAGCGTACATTTTGTACTAACACTTATTGTGAATGGTTCAGCAGTTATTCTCAATAAAAGCTGATTTGTCAAGGTTCAGTTGATTGTGATCTGTGACAAAAAATATTCAAAGGGTTTGAAAGCAAAGCTGTCAGCCATTGTCAACAACTCAAACCCATATCAACCATGGCGATTAGCTTGCAGTGATTTGGTCACACAGTGGGCTCTGTCAGTGCCTCATTTTGGTATATGGATAGGGTTATTGCCAACCAGGCCATTTTGCTGGAATACTCTGTTTCAGTTCATGAACCACCATGAATATAGTTCGAAGTAGTAATTGAATCAAACCAACCAGAGAAAATAAATAAAACTTACTCGGCAAGCAACGGACGTTGCGTATGATTACCATCAACCTTCGGGTTTGGAAATACGGTTTTATCTAACAGCTCACACCCACTTGCTTTGTTGATTGGAATTGAAAAAGGTGTTCCAACAGAAAATCTTTGAACTAATTCCATTTGTTAAAGAAATTTCTAGGGCAAAATGTTCCATGTTCATTTCAGTCCTTGTGAAAGCAACATAAACACACATTTTGATCATTCAGTGCAAAGAATGTCTTTTAGCGTTTTTCTATTGCGCATCCAGTATTTTACTGGTGAGATATTTCCTCGGTAAAAGTGTATGATTCAGAGGAAGGGTTAATTTCTACTGGAGCAAGCATTTGGGACAATAGCCAACTTCAAGGCCAAGGAAATTTGCGGGCAGGATCACTCATTGCGTCAATACCGCAGTGCATGTGGATGAGCCCCGGCCAATGATAGCGTAGTTAATCTTTCCTTACGTTGATGAATCACAATATTTCGCCCAAAACTGACGTACGGTTTTAAATGTTTAGTACTTCAGCACCGAGTATTACGCTAGAACACAAGAGTATGCGTATGGCACTTGCCATCATTTGACCTACTCAATGCATCAAAAATGTGTCCCTGATCTAAATTATAAGCCCCGCCGTTGCTTCAGTGTCCCAGTCAATTTCCGTTTCTCAACTGCATGCACACTGCTGCGTGTGGTGTCTATTTCTATTGATCTGGATTGGAGTTCTCGGGTAAAAATCCATCCAAAACAAGGATGGTTACCAGAAATAAGTAGCAAACACCAGAGAAAGTTGAGAAAGTAAATTTTTAAACCCAGTTTTTTTAATCCTTCTCCCCGTTCGATCGGAAAATTGCTCAATAGAAAAATGCCTTTAGATAGATTTAAAATTGACCATTTTCTCTAAGTATAACAATTGAGGTCACAAAATTGGACCACTTAGTGTTTTTTAAAAGGCCTTTTATGCAACAGTCAGTTTGCATTAAACTCTGTTCAAACTACATTGTCAACTAAAGCTTGAGGTGATAAAATAAAATTGTAATAATGATTATTTACTTTGAAATAAGTCAATGGAACCTGCATAGTGCAATCAATGCACTATTTGCTTCAAGTTCATTCAGTTTAGGTGATACAAAAATCTCTAGCCAATTTCCCGACAGGAAGGTAAGGATATAAAAAAAGTTAAAGGAGAGATTGGAACATCTTGGTGTGGAATTTAAACTCAGGGCCCTGGCACACCAGTCGCATGAGCAGGGATGGCAAGCCACGAGGGTGCGGATTTTGGTCCCATATGTGCGTTCCAGATGAGATCATTTACATATCTTTTTGGACCTAGTGCATTTTTCTAGTTTGTTTGTTATAGGGTACTCTCTTAGCTTGAAAAAAGGAGATAAAAGCCTATATTTAGGAGGACAGCCTAGGGGCCTCAAATGTTGCTTTAATTGTTAAATGGTTTCTGGCAAACTTAACCCCTGTTGACTGTTTGGCTACAATCTTTTAGGAAACCTATTGTCTTTTACTATTGTTTTCTCTTGTTTGTTGTGATTTTAAATATTGGGGAGAATAAAGCCAATGATTAGATCTCCTGATTCTTCCATTTCCTGTGAGTGTGACCTCATTTTAAGGACACCGTGATCCCAGACAAGACCCAGACTAACGCTTCAATCAATTGCTTTTGAATACAATTTCTTCTTATTGATTTGATGATTTGTTTGTGTTGCCTGCTGCTGCCTGGATGCGGAGAGAGAGGTATTTAGTGTAGAAAGGGTGGTGTAATTGCCCATGTCTTCGTAAGACTTGGAAATTAATGTGCTGGGGTGGTATCATTACTGCTGTTGACATCTCAAGGGTTTAATAGGATTTAGTGGTAATGGTGGTTAACCAACACTTACACTAGACAGTTATGTGTGATTTCACTGCCATGGTGAAAAGAGGCAAACAAGGTAAAATAATGAAAAAAATAAAAAAAGTAAAAAAAATTTTTTAGTGTTTGGAATAGGGAAGGAGGAGGGAATTAATGGTGTGTTTCAAAGCTTGAGTGTACATTGTGTTCCTGAAAGAATGGGTAAAACGTGTCATATAGAGTCCCAGTATGTAAATGAGTTATTACATTAGGAAATTAGCTATTTATTTAGTGCAGAGGAAAAGCGGGGATATTTAATCCCACAAAATGCATTCACCAATTTACTACTGATTTTCTCTATTCTCTTCATTCACTTGTAAAAAAAAAAAATCATTTGAAAAATAAGAAACTGTATATTAAGTATCAGGTTCTGGAAGAGTGAATGAAACATACAATATGAGAAACACACATCGGTGAGGACCTTTTGAAGGTAGGTAAAAATGATAAGTATTGTTTTAATTTCTGGAATAAAATATGCCACAACTTTAAAAAGTGTTAAAATCTCCCATTATCACCGGCCTTTAATTAAATCGATTGCAGGTTGGAGACTTCATGAGTGAAGATAATCTAATCAGGCCGAGTGGCGAGTGAGGGTGGGGGGGGGGGGGGGGGGAGGGGGGGGGGCGGGGCGAAAGTGTATCTCCGTGCACTCAATGAGCTATATGTTCAAAATGGCGTGTTTTTTTTTTTTCCTGAAGTGGGGGATGTGCTCTTCAAGTTGGAAGGAAATTGTAAGCAAAATCGGCAGAGAAGTGTGTTATTTACCCGTTTGTTTTGTGTGGCTTATCGCATGGAACCCAGATACCCAGAATCAGAGTCAATATCAGTAGTGTTGTTGTAGTAGCGAACGCGGGCCGTCGAAGCGCGATTTTTTAATCGCGAAACCTAGATAAAAATACGCTCAAATAACCGGAGCAATGAATCAGAATCAGGCACTAATTGCACTGTGGCGTGATTAACGTTTAAGTACAAATCCATTCGTTCAAGGATGGTGCGCCATGTCTGTAGAGTTGCCAGCAGCCACCGGTGTAAGGTCATTGTTTGTTAATTGGAATATTCATGTCGACACTGCGAGCCTCAAGGATCAGTGTTGTGATGAGAAATTGACCTCTCCGGGCAGCAACCATTGTGATCAAAGGGTTTTTTGTGTGGACACAAGAGAGTTGAAAATGTGTAGGATAATACAGATTCGACTGCTGCATTTAAACAAACACTAAATACTCAAATGAGTTTCAAAGACATTATTTTTGAGCGAAGTCAGTAGGATACTCGTATCTCCTTGATAACAATAGATATGGTACCACATCTCTGCTTGTAGCCCCTCGGGTCTTCAACTTTGAGATGTGGTTAGTAAGTATCCAACGGAACCAACAAGTCTAACGGGTGACAATGAGGGAACAGGAGGCAAACAAAAAAATTAAGAATTTCTAAAGAAATATGATCCATTACCGATCTCACAGTGATTAAAAACGGCTTGTTACCAAAGACAAAGTTTCCACTCGTTTATGAATGATCCTTACTTACTGCCAAAGAAGAAATCGTCAAAAATTTAAATTCGGTGTCAGCTATAAATCGGTTCAGTGTCGTGTAAACACAATGGTGGCGTACCACGTGCTTTGACGCTGTAGCGACCTTGGTAAACGTGGGACTGACATCGGAAATGTACCGAACATTCAGTCACATGATTGCAATCTCTCCCACCCGCACTACAGTGGTGGGCGTGGGTGAACACCAATAAAGCGTGCGGGCGGTACAGGCAAGAGGAGACTCGTGTTGATCTCGACGTCATATCCCAAACAAAAATAATAGACATGTTTTGATCATCGGACAAATCTACAGTCTACACTGAACTACGCCCGTTTCCAGGAAGTTTTACGATATTTTTCGCTATGCAATGGATCAAAAATAAATAATAGTGGACATTGGAAGGCTGCAAGTCTCTCAGATAGTTCAAATGTTAATGTACGACATGACTGTAGATTGGGGATGGGATGTACGAGGGGTGGAAATCTTTACCATAATTTCTAATTGAACAACAGGGAAATGTTCCCTCTATTCACATCTTCTCTGTTCACAAAAGGGTCGGATACTATTGTCTCGGACGAGGTTCTAAGCATAAGCCAATGTTGTTACTTTATCCTTTATTTAAACCTACTAGATCCATGGCTATTTTATCGCAAAATTGAGGTTGCAAGATTAACATATTTTGGTTCTTATTTGCGTCATCTTATAAAATAAACATTCCCATACACCCCTTTTATCTAATCTAGTCATCCTACCTGCAGGTGCTAATTGCATTTATGCATTGTTGCTACCATGCACCCCCACCAAAGAGTAGTGGAGCTGTGAGTGAGTGGGAATTCGATCACAAATCATGGACCTCATTAATAATAAGTGCTGCCTTTGGCGTCTATCGGCGAATTGAGAAACTACGTACGGCAATCCTGGCGCGACCTCGTCAAGGTTCAAGTTAAATCCATAGAAAATGTCTTTCGTTCATCGTGTTTGCCGTTGCTAGAGTTGGAAATCACCAAATCGTGCTCAAAGCCGTGGACATGGTGGATGTTTTGTAGGATTCCTGATTACGTCAACTGGGGGATTCCAGTTGTTGGACTATATTAGTAACACGGCTACCCGTTTTGTATGACTGTTTAATTGCTCTGAAAATTGGAGTTATGCTTTATGTAATAGATTTTGAGGGTGGGTCTAAATAAATGTCATTTTTGAAGGTGTTTTGTGCGAGAATTATGATTTCAGAGTATAAAATTCGCACTGTGTGACAGCAGCGCCGGTTCTTTGTCATTCAATTTCAATTTTATCAGGAACTCACTGCCATAGTCTAATCTATGCGTTCTATCCAATGGTGCGTCAAGGCATATAACAAAATGTACATTAAAAGATAAAAAAAATATTAAAGAGTACAAATAAAAAAGTCATTATGGATGCCGAGGAAAGCGGTGTTTGTTTAATGATATTGCACGTGAGCTGCGATGGATTTTCGGGTATAATTGTATCCTTACGACCGAGTGATGTGGTTATTTATATTGACCATACAATTTATAACAGTGGCACACGCTTACCCGCGGTGCGTCAGACATTCATCATACATAAACAAAAATTAATGCCAAGAACAAAGTAATTATCAAAAACCCAAATCAAATGCTGCGCACCCACACCTATATTATGTTAATCATGGAGTTGTTGTTTTATATGTTTGAATGAGGCTGTGTGATGCTCGGGGTGTGATGCATCGTCTCAAGGAGCTCTTTTGTGTATTCGTGTCAAGGTATTCCCGTACCTACACCATCATGCAACTACCGTTTCCTAATAAAAGTCTCCCGCTATCGGGCCAAATACGATTGTGTTGTGTATATTATATACTTACATAGTCAACTGTATGACATAATTCATGATAAAAGCCCTCAAAATCAAAGGTGGATCCATGTCAAGATAAGTGCCATAGAGATGTGCTCCGGTAAATATTCATGAAGTTAAATACGCCGTTTACACTCATTGGGATTTCCCTAAGAGCGTGAGGACAGGTCTCGGAATGAACCTATTCATTGCTGTAGGTGACGCTGAGTCACTTTCACAAATAAGGTAAAAATAATATCAAAATGAACACATACTTAGCCCAAGCTAAGCGATCCAAATCTCAATAAACACAAAATGACGTTCATTTGAAATGTCCTTTACGGTCCAAACGAACAATCGGAAAATATGTAGATCCAGGCATTGAACTCGGTTCAAGGTTCGGTTACGCAATAGAAATCGATCTTGAAAGGGGTGGAATCAGAATGTTAATTCACAAAATGGGGCGAATCGAAAATGATTAGAAGTTATATTGTTCTATATAACTTCATTGGTAGGCTACTATATTCATGGCATTTTTACGCGAAAGTGAGGTTTGCAAGATGTCAAAATTTTCGTGGTGTTCCTAATTTGAATTAGAACATTGTGTCATCGGCATGTCCATCATTTTGCTCAAGGTTCACAGAACACACCCCACATGTGACCCCGTGACGTTGCATCACAGCTGAAAACAAGCAAAACACGAATTGATAATACAATCGTGTATGGAAATGAAATATTTTGTATTGGCCTATATTATCATTCATTTTGAGGCCTGAGTGTGGTTAAGATTCTTGTACAAACTTCATAAAAAAATTCAGTGTAAACAATCTGCATATGAGTTTTAAATTTATTATCGAACAATATTCTGGCAACCATCACCCACTCCCCTGGTCCATGCGCAAGTTAGTAGTCTAATCAAAGGAGTATAATCAGGGCTCTGACAGTGAGGTTTTGAGTTTCCGAACAACGGCAGGGTTCTTTCCCATCACTAGGACACGGACGAAATCGGAGCCTCATGCCATAACTCAATTACGACAAAAAAAGGGGGGGGGAGTTTACAGGTAGGTAATATCAATGTTACTACGGCCTAGGATCATTGGTAATATTTTTTTTCCATCCTTATTCACGATAGCTTCTCTACTTTTCCCTCTACCCCAGTTCGGCCAAGTCGTAGCAAATCGTAATATAGTAACGACGCCAACAAACGAAATAGTAACGACGGCAACAAATTGAACAATGCCTTATTCATATTGTTTTCTGATAATTATCAGAGCTCTGAAGAGATTGTTACAAATCCCTCCTTCATTTCGGTCCAGATTAGATCACAAGTGTCACACTACAGTTGGAAAAATCAAGTACTAACGATTTGAGTTATATTAAGTCGCATCGATTTTCATTGGCCAAATGTGACTTTTGTGACTGTGTGAATTGAAAAATGGTCAGAATTATAAAATTGCTTGGTGTATCCACATACGTCGATCGATTTATATGATACATCGAAGACCCTGGGTAGAGGTCCCAATGTTGTGACCTCATGTGACCTTTGTGCCTCATGTGACCTTAAATTGGTAGAATTATAAAATTGACTGGTGTATCCAAAATGTCGATTCGATTTCTATGACATTCATGATATGACCCTTGGTAGTGTCCCACATGTTGGGGACCTCAGTGACCTTTGTGACTTAGTGACCTAATGGTCAGAATTATAAAGTGCTGGGTATCCACATATGTCAATCGTTTTTCATGACACTTACATGAAGACCCTGGGGTAGTGTCCAATGTGGTGACCTTCAGTGACCTTAAATTGGTCAGAGATTATAAAAATTGCTTGGTGTATCCCCATTATGTCGATCGATTTCTATGGAACTTAGAATGACAATTGGGTAGTGTCCCACATGTTGGTGACCTCATGTGACCTTTGTGACCTCAATGTACCTTAAATGTCAGAATATAAAATGGTTTGGTGTATCACATTATGTCGATCGATTTCTATGGAACTTACATAGAATGACCCTTACGTAGTGTCCCACATGTTGGTGACCTATGTGACCTTTGTGACCTCATGTAACCTTAAATGGTCAGAATTATTGAAAATTGCTTGTGTATCCACATATGTCGATTGCGAATTTCGATGCACTTACATAGACTGACCCTTGGTAGTGTCCCACATGTGGACCTCGTGTGCCTTTGTGACCTTCAAATGGTCAGAATTATTAAATTGCTTCAATTGTTCCACATAATGTAGACGATTAAGACAATTAGATAAACTGGCCCTTATAGTTGTCCCACATGTTGGTGACTTAGGTGACATTTGTGATCTTTGTGACTGAAAAGGTCGGATTAAATAGTGCTTGGTCTATCAACATATGTCGATCGATTTTAATGACACATACAATTGCCCTTGGGTAGTGCCCAATTCAAACCACTACCTCCACAAGCTCCAACACACTTTTCTATGAAGCTTTTAGCCATTGGTGCTTTGTTTGCATAAAATGCTTGTCCATAACTAAGCAATATCTGAAAGGCCTTAGCTCAAATCGATGTTGAAAAATCACAACTTGTAATAAACATTGGGATCCGGAAGTTATTTAAACACGTATCCTATAGTGTGTTAGCAATACATATTCTTTACTACATCAAAAATGACTAACCCAATTCATCTCAAACTTTGGGATTGAGCACTTTTAATACACTACTACTATGAGAATAACGATATGATTTTTTGGTACGCAGGCGATTAAGATTACGTATCGTCAAAATTCACAATTTACCAATTTATATACGATTATATTAGTATCAAAGAGTTCCGAAATTGAATTAAAATTGGTTCGACCAACTGATGGACAAAAGGTGAAAAATAAACAAAACTGAAACCCCCCCAATTATTATTTTATGTCAAAAAGAGTGTGATGTTGTACACAACTACTATTTTGCCATTTAGTGGTTTACCTGATGCAAATTTGATATTCCATCAGCTTCTGGCTGGCAAAAACTGGCGATGATACTGCCAAAACAAAAAAATACCCGGAAAAATCAGAATTGGAATGAACCGATTTTGACATTTAAAATTCTGAATCGTATACAGATATTAGTGGGTTGGTTAGACACTAACTACTAAAATACACAAAAATAATTTGAAAACTCTGAGTTTGCATTTAAATGAGCATCTTAGGCTCTGGAGAGATCCTCACCAACACTTACCAACTGGGAAAGCTGAACTTAGAAATCCTGGTTATGTAAAATAATTTTGCAGGAAAATCATGAGGGCGTATCGCGGTCATGTCATTCCATTTTCACTTGACTGTCATTTAATAATGAATTAATTTAGTTCCAAAAATCTCATCAGGTTAAATCCAACTTTCAGGTGCTATGGCGAGCTGAATGGTTAAGAATTAATAATTGAAAGAGTTGTTATATTTCCCACAAACTATAAATAGTACACTTACCAGAAAAGCTAGGAGAGTTGACTGATTTTGAATGCCCTGGGCATCTATGATTTGTAATTGTTACCACTGCATAGATTTCTGGTGTCACTCCCACTAGCAATTTCCCCAACATGATCATGTGCCCGTCCACCTCCAACATGTGGCCATGTTATACAAGGTCAAAAAAACCCCCCCGGCACTGGTGAAAATGAAAATAATAGATCCGAGCGCCCGAGGGTAATGGGAAGGCTGGGCCAAAAGGCGATGGCTTCATTTACCACAGTCGGTCCTTACCAAGCGGCCATTTGCAGTTCCATTTGCTACTTATTTTTATAAATTGTGGGAGACTCTTCTCAATAAACCACATTCACCCCCCTACCCTATCGTTCATTGATTCTTAAGTTATCAACTTCCAGATGTAGTAAATGATCTCATTTTAAAATAGGTTTTTATTAGACTGGTAGGAGGTTAGCTCACAATTGGTGTGCGGTGAAGAAGTGCAAAAGAAGTGGGTGTGCTCACATCCCTTGCATTGTGTTTCTTCAACTGTAAATATGAGGCTTAACTTTCCAGCGGAAGTTCCATGTGACTTAAGCTTCTGGTGTTTAACTCCAATGTAGCTTACACAAGGAATCGGAAATCTGTATATGGGCACATAATACTAGAATATGTAAGCAACGGAGTAACTTCCATTGTTGACCTCATAAAAAGGGTACAAAGTGTATTATAAACTTAATAAAATTAGAGTGGGTGCCAGTCTTTTCTAAAACATAATTTTGTGCCATCCACTTTTAAATCTTAATTTACTTTGTGCTTATTTGCCAATATATGCATATCAAGGGCCACAGAAGTTTTCACTTAGGGGCTTCTCAGGTCCGGCCCTTCGTAGAGGGGCCCACAAGATATCTGAGGCTTGAACATATTACACTTGAATTGGGCACTCTACTTTGTCGGGTTCATAGAAGTGGAGAAACTTTGCAGAGAGAGAAAGAAGTTCATAATCATCTCTTCAGAGGCATTTCAGACTACGTTTTCTGTCGTGATTCATTTCAGCCCTGATATACTTCCAGTCGCAGCGAGCAATTCTGCTCGTGAGCATGGGCGTAATACTTCATCTTGGGTCAACTCTGGTATTGCGACATGGCCAATCGCTCGCGTGACGGAAGTTTATCGTGGGTTTTAGTGAAGGTTTGTGTTTTTTAATGATGTTGTAATTAAAGTGGAATTCGGAATAAAAAGGAATTGCATTGTGTAAGGCAATTCGATATTTTATCAAAGGGCACCCTCAAGTTTTGGCAACGTCAGATTTTTACATGTACTAACAAATATGAACACCAAGGCAACAGTATTTTCATTATAAAACTAGAGGGATTTGAAAAAATTACAGTTCTGTAAATTAAAATACACATGGTTATTGGGCACTTGATACAAAAATACTCCTAATTAAAATATTAAAAGGTGCACAAAGGTATTTCACACATCGGGTGGTCTTGTTAAAAAATTGAAAGCCTTAATTGTCGCACTTGATATAAAGCTTACATAAAAAAAATATCCCCATCTGAAAGGATCAAGGTGAGAAATATTTCTTTGTTACTAAAAATGGTAAAATTTCTAATTATATGTTTAATAGTAAAGCAAGTCACTTTGTATAAATACCTTTACCTTAAGACCTTTTTGTGCCAAAATACAAACGATAAGAAAAATCTATTGAGTCTAACCCATAACAAATTTAATACTATATATTTTTAAGTAATGTGGATGCTTTGAAAATATGTCGTTATGCTTTAAAAACGGGGTTAGATCATTTGGATTTTTCACCATGTTTATTTGAAGTCCTCTTAGACACTAGGGCAAAACCAAGGGGTCAGCATCACTAAGGATGTCTGAATGTCCCTTTAAATTTGTTTGTGTAATGGCTTTAGGTTCTGATTCTGGGGCATCAGCCATGCCAGGAAATTGCAATAGATTAGACTGTGAAACTGTAAAGGACCTATGACCAACCATGAAAATATAATTGTTTTAAAATCCAAAAATATGATTAGTGGTACAGTCATTGGCCAATTTATCTGTGCTTCAGTCTTTTGAAATTAGGTTTTTGAAGTCAGGATACAGGATCTCATCTAGGCTTACAAGCCAAAAGAAGGTTTTGAACCCCCCCCCCCATTGGAATGCATTCAAGTCAGGATGACGGAAATGCTTACCAGACAACCAAGCTAGGGGCCAGAATTTGACTGGAAGTCATTTACTTTAGACATGAAGAAGAAAGAATGGCTTGGAAGAGCTTTGACCTGTGCATGCAATTGTGCTCTGGGTTGGAAAGACTGTTTTATATGTTGGAAGTAAGAGGTTTACTTTAGTATATTCCCAGTCAAAAAATTAGAAAAATTTTTTAATTTATCATGTTTAAATTGTATTCACATACTTACAATGAGCATTTCAGTTTTGATTCTTTTGAAGAACAATAGAATTAGCTTGTATTTTTTTGTTGCATGTCATAAATTGAAATTTTTTGCATATTGGAACAGGAATCAGTGTTTTTTCCTTCAAATTTATGATTTCAGACAATGGTCAAATTTGTCCAAATTTAATTCAAACCACTCAAGAATATGTTGAAAATTTAAAGGATAGCATCAATAAGCAAGAGATAAAAAATGTGGAATGGTAACAATTCCAGATAACGAGGAACAAAAACACCAAATTAGTGAAAAAAATATGTTGTGACAAAACGGGATTTGTCATACCGTCCTCCCGCAAATAGACATACAGTGATATGGCATCTCAAAATTAACACTTAGTAGTCGTACTAGGAACAGGTCCTATACAACTTGAAAAAATTCTAATAAAAGGACTCTTGCAATATTCCGGTAACCTATATATGAATAATTACCACAAAAAATTTTGTCCCACCTTCTAGTTGCTGGCATTAGTCAGATATTCCGTCAAAGGTCAACGACCTTATATGCCTATGATGGGTTATAAATCAAACTGCTCATCCATTGGCCTAGAAGCAAAAAGATGGGGTCCCTTATAATACCCATGTTTTGGGGGTCAATAACACAATAGAAACAGTCTTGAGGCTTACAATGCCTTTCATCCATTATCTTCAGCAGGGAAGCAACTTTTAATCAACAATTTTCCACGTTGTCTCAACATAAAATAGCCAATCCCTCATTCTGTACAAGTATCAAAAATAAACCAAAACTTGACCATAATCTGTAATGAAAACGCCAAAATACTATATGATAAAATCATTGAACATCGATATGATAACTATTAACAATTCTGGAGAAATAGTTCATTAGGACCACATCAGAAGCCTCATTCCACTGTTTGAAAACGGCCCGTACGCTTCGGTGGGGGGAGGTCCACTATTTGCCGAGTATTTGTTTGATAAAAGGTCCAAAATTTGAGAAAATGTGACGTACAAGTCCCCACATTTTTGGTGATGAGATGTTCAAAACGTCCAAGAAAGGACATTTTACAGGAGTTGGGTCCATTTTTCCAAAAAGGCATTTTTTCGAAGACCCGCACCCCCCAAAAAATCATTCATACGGCCCTGGTGGACAATAAGCCACCTCCTGAAAACTGCCATCACAGGGCGCAGTTGATTCGCCCTTGCTCAACCAAATGTGTTTCTCAACAAAAAATAAAAACAAAACCTTCAAAACAACCTTCTTGAGGGTGTAGGGAGGCAACCGGAATAGTAGAGGCTTAATGTGCCACATGTCCTTTTACCTTGAACCAAAACTATAAAAAAATACTTTTTGTATCTTTCTGGTAGGTCTCTATATGAATGGAAAATTTGTCCTCCTTATAGTTGCCTGCGTGGTCAGATATTCAAGGTCAAAAGGGCATGACCTTTAGAGCAATGTGATGGAAATCATAACTGCTCAACCAATTGGCCTAGAAGCAAAAAGTGCTAGCTTCCTTCCACAACATTACTTTTGCACGAATACACTTCATGGCTCTAATCGTTTGTGGAAGAAGGTCCGCAGAATGTAAGCCAACAACCAAACGCAACCCCTGTCATATGCCCCACCCCTAGTTGTCTAATGCTCCGGGTCAAATGCTAAGGTCGACCCACCAAGAGGGATTTGACGGCACACCGTACACCCCCCCTCCCCTCCCCGCCCTGACTAACACATGCATCAATAGACTTGTTGGAAGTTGGAATAGATCTCCAACCGACTGTCCAAAATGTCTGGAATGAAGGCCTCTTTATAGGATGTCCATTAGGAAGCGTGAGCTCGAACCAATCGCTCCCTAACCAGAAACACCAGCCAACCAATCATGGGTGTTTGTGTGCATTTTCAGATTACTGAGGAAATCCAGCTAGATCAATGGTCCCTTTGCTGCGGCTTTTTTTTTCTGAGCTGTCCTCAACCCTGATCTGCAACTATGGTGAGACCGTGGCAGAAACATCGGTTTCGGGGTAAAAGGCCTGCCATGTGGTAAATAGAGACCTCCTTGCGCCAAAGCGTTGGTGGGCCTCGAACCGTAGACATGGCATGTATCCGAACCCCCATGGCCACAAGCCACAGCCACAAGCCACAGCCACAAGCCACAGCCACTAGGAAGTTCCAGAAGACTAAGCTTTCGGTTGGGTTTAAACTGTTCCGACACCAAGAATTGTAAGACCAATGGCAAATCCCACTCCGGAACAAGGCTACGAACTGAGGAACGATCCGTAAAATACCTTTCACCAGATTGGACAAGAGGGGACTGAAAGAAACCGTCATGCCATCACCGAGCCCTTTACGTGTCTGGCCTGTGGCTTTTCGGTTAAAAAGAAACCTCTTACTGTCAGGACACTAAGTTAAACCCACTCCTGAAAGACCTCCTTGAGGAAATTGTCAACCTGGTCAACGGTCTCAGAAATTGCATGGATTGAACTCTCTATCGGCACACCATGCATGGTAATCCTATGATGCTCTAGTGAATTTGCCTGAACATTGAGCATGGCAGCCTGTTCAGAAAGTCTCGCCTCAGTGTACACTCTGCAGAAAAGCATCAGACAGGTTCGGAGCATGGGCGGTGCACTCAACGAACGCATCGGCTGGAGGACCTCTTACCAGTACCCCTCCCTTTGGAAGATGAATCTGTTCCCTTACAAGCAGATCTAGTGGCCTGGGAAACCACAGTTGCCGTGGCCATAATGAGCTATAATGGGCTACCAGCAGGACCAGGCAGCCTCGAGACTGAGCCACTCGAGTACTTTTGGGATCATGGCAACCTGGAGAAGCTATGATCAAGCATAGGCTATCAATCCTGACTGGTCCGCTGCCATGGCGTCCCGTTTGACTGCCCGGGGAACCTGGTTCCAATAGAAGGCCCCTTATATGCCACAATCTGACGATTCATGACTGAGGCAAACAAATCCAAGTGTGGACGGTCCACCATCTAGAAAATTGTGCGGCAAACTGCAAAGTAGAGCTGCCACTCTACCGACGGCCCCCTGACTTTTGGCTGTGTCTGGGATTAGGGGACCCTCCTGGGAGACAGTCCGCAAACCATTGTCCACTCCCGAAACACGGGAGGCGATCAGCCCGATATCCCAATCTCGGCACCACCCGAATAGCCAAAGAATCTCCCTGCATAGGCTGGGACTGATTACACCCCATTCCTTGTTTATATGTCACCGCCTTCATAATTTGTCGCAGCGGACAACAATTACCTTCTCCCTGACCACGGGGAGCCAGTGGCGCAATGCCAGAAAGACGGCGAACAACTCGAGGACGTTTATGTGTTGACGAGCCACGGAGGCTGGTCAGCGGCCTGCCTTGCCTCATATGCCTCCTTGCCTCATATGAGCGGCAAAATCCACCATTGAAGGTCTGAGGTAACCTTCGTCTTCATGGGGGAGGAAGGTGGGGTGTTTACCACTACCAACACGTTTTTTATCCGGCCAGCTAAAACACAAATTTGTAACCTAATGTCTGCATCTAATCTTGGGACCATCATTTTCTTTCATTTTAGCACA
>JAMKCH010028456.1:0-18068 GCA_023653785.1 Ophioderma brevispina | reverse complement strand
ACGTGGACAGCAGACAAGGAAATACTCTTTTGTTGTAGCACCTTCCACAAACAGCCGATGTGTTGGGTCGACGGTCAGAAAGTTATAAGTTGTAGTTAAGTCAAAATCCCAATTCCGTGACTAATCTTTGGCAAGTAAGGTTTGACAATTGATTTGACATCAAATGACATTTTAGAAGGTTTTTAGCCCACATGTCCCTCTGGAAAATGTCGGCAATTTCCACAGGAGTGGGGGTAAAGTTTTACAGGGTAAATTTTAAATAGCAATATAGCCTAAAGGTCAAACATTTATTCATCAAAGGTCAAGGTCTTATACTGTTTCGATTGAGTTTAAAAGTACCTTTAAAAATGTATAAAATTACATTGATTTAGAGTATGTTGGGTATATTTGCCCTCTTGGCATTTTCTCGTGGTTACAGGGGAGGGGGCACTTTCCCCACACACTTCAATGGGGGACAAAATTCCAGATGCTACAAGTGTAGGTATACCCTACATAATTTAATTCAATGTAATTTTATCAATTTTAAAGATACTTTTAAACTCAATCAAACCAGTATAAGACCTTGACCTTTGCTGAATAAACATTTGACCTTTAGCCTATTTTGCTGTATATCTCCATAACAATGCATTTTACAGACAGGTCACCACAGACTTTTTTACTCCTTGTTACCACACGAACAATTTGAACTATACTAAACGTTATTTGGATCTTTATTTAAAATTTAAAAATTGCCGACATTTTCCAGAAGGACATATGGGCTAAAACCTTCTAAAATGTCCTTTGAAGTCAAATCAATCGTCAAACCTTACTTGCCAAAGATAAGTCACGGAATTGAGTACTTTGACTTAACTATTGTGCTTGTCATACGCTTTTTATTAGCAATACATTGTTAATGATGTTTACCATTTCAGTGGCGATA
The DNA here is from genome assembly GCA_023653785.1 of Ophioderma brevispina. Taxonomy (NCBI): domain Eukaryota; kingdom Metazoa; phylum Echinodermata; class Ophiuroidea; order Amphilepidida; family Ophiodermatidae; genus Ophioderma; species Ophioderma brevispina. Next base: position 17,149 of record JAMKCH010028456.1, on the reverse strand, counting down.
TTACCGCGCTTGAGAGTTATACGTTTCCCTTCCTTTGTTGTAAAAACATCTTTGTCTGTGGGTGGTACGGCCCTGTATTTGGATCCAGCATAAGGATTGCTGCGGTCTGTAAAGATTTGATTTAACCAAATACCATTTATCAATCAACATTGCATTATGGGATCTAATAAAGCACTATTAACAATCCATTTAAAATCAGTTTTCATTTTCTATGATTTCGGTTTATATATTTAATATGTGGCAGGATTTAATCTATATGGTATACGTTTACAATTCGGCAATAATTAATCTACTTTTATAAAACATTTGATCCCCTTACAAAGAAAATGATTTTTACGGTTTTTATTTTTTTCTTTTAAGTAAAATGAAATTGTGCTAATATAGTCAACAAAAAATTTACATGTTTTACCAAATACTTTCGATGGCTGTTTTTCACCAAACCGATCCTGAAAGACCTTAACAAATGCATCACATGACCGTTGGTCGATGTTTGTGAAACGGATTTCCTTCAAACTTGTGTATCTATTTCTGCCACAGAACCAAAGAACAGCGTCCACTATAGTCTTTGCGCAAAGACCTACAGGGAATCCATAGATGCCGGAACTTATCGCAGGAATTGATAGAGAGTTAATATTTCTTGATTTAGCTAAACTTAGCACGTTGGTTATAGAATCATAGAGCAAATCTTCCTCCACTGTAATTGGGTCATTCGGACCTGGTTCTGGGCGTCCTCTATGCCACCAAGGTCCGGCCACGTGGATGATGTGATTACATGGAAGAGCTCCTGAACCAGTAATTACTGCTTCGGCAGTAGAAAGAGATGTGCCTTTGTTTTGAATAATGGACTCACTCTCTCTCTGTATGCTGTTGCCTCCTACATTATATAGGAAAAATCAGTTATGGATGATGCAATATTCAAATCATAAGATATTTTTTCTTCTTTGAGTTGATGAATCATTCTAAAATTTTGTTAGGTATTTGATTTTAACACATGAATACAGTGAACATATATTGCCTACCTTTTTCAACAATGGCTCTAGCTAGTCCACCAACGTGCCACAAGTCCGTATTTGCTGCATTGACTATGGCATCTACCCGTTCCTTTGTAAGATCCCCTTTGCAACCATCAATTGACAGTCATTGGATGCTGTGTAGCATCTTATGACCTGCACTGCTGATTCAGATATCGATTGCTCAGCATCGAGGTAGCCATTATCTGTCGAGTGTGTGTCAATTATGCACCGGCAATCTCTCTGTACCTTCGTTAGAAAGGTTTTCCCGTTTGTTTGGGCTAACAGATCTTGTACACCCGGCGTAGTGATAGGGTACTGATGTTCAAGAATATTGTCAACTAGGTTCGTGAGACGTGGGATTACAATTTGTAATCCCTGAGTTGTTCCAGTAACGTGAAGACCGAAATTAGAGCCATAAAGTTCAGTACGAACATCAACGGAATGTTGATGGGCGATGGACTTAAGGTCTTGACGGGCATGTTGGTCAATATAACGCAATTTACCTTTTGCAAGAGGAATATGACGTCGTACTACCGAATTTTCTCTTAAGAAAACGCGCAACCTCGCAGAACATTTTTCAACATCTGCCTTGAAGCCACAAATGTTGATAACATTGCGTGTACCATCTATCGCAGTGAGAACTGAATTTCTGTTGTTGATATCTTGGAATAACTGTGTACCATGCTGAGAATGAAGCACATCCTTCTCTTGCAATGGTATTGAATCTTCTGCCAGGTCATCAGTTATGAATGATATTGCACTACTGACGTCTTTATCTGTAGCTCCCACGATGGTAAGTTGTTGTCTGTCGATTTTGCAAGCTGCGTGTATACTTCTTGAGTTGAAAACCTCGTGAACTTTATCCTCTACAGACTTGACAAAATCAGCTTTTGTGGAGCTTACGGTAACGTTTCGACGTTTCAGCGATTCAATGTGTGTGTATATATCGGCCTGTGCCCCAGCAACATCGCTTTTCAGTCCCTCCAACAAGATCTGGTGTGACGAAGATTCTGTAGATATGTGAACGTTTGTCCATTTCTGACAAACACTTTCTTTGACAAAACAAAGGTAAAACAATTTCAAATTCTCGGGAGATAATTTCATGGGTCGCTTGATTCGTTGTTTTTCTAGTTCGGCTGCTGTTTCCAAATCATTCTCAAAGGACGTCAGTACAGCTTTGCAGCGTTCGACCGCTGATGTTGGTCCTAGGAGGAGAATCTTACATCTTTCTGAATCAAAGAGTGCGTCGACCTCATTAAGATTGAGATTGTTCAGCTTGTAACAAACCTCCTTCCAGAATAACCGCTGAACAGCAATCTCTTCTGCCTTGAATTCGCTGAATATATCCATGAGGCGTTGTGTGACCCTTTCTTTCCAATGACGCCATTCAATTGAAACATCTTTTTCTTGAATTGGTTGCACGTTTACCGTATCACCGTTTTTATTGCGAGGCCAAATAATAAATGCTCCCTCTTTCTTCATTTCACTTTCTATTTTAGGTTTGTGTTGACGACCACCTTCCAAGATATATTTAACCAGGTAAGGATTGATATTGAGCTCAAACCCTTCAGGAAGACGAGGAGTTGGCCCATCGGAAGAAATTGTTGTGCCCAGACAGTCGAAGAATTGGCACACGGTTACCTTAACCTTTGACATGGTGTGTTGCCGTCGAACTACCCGGCCAACCACTGAAATTAAAATAAATTGGAAAATGTAACTTGAAGGTTGGTGAGCCTTTAGCGTTCCTATTTTCTTCTTAATCATTAGGTTTATTATAGACTGTATAGAAAAACACTTCCAAAAGAATAGTTTGCAATATTTAAAACATACAGCAAGTAACTAGTAAACTTGCACCATCCACCTGTCAAGATGGCAGAGATGGAAGAGAAGGGGTACCATCCTGAACAGAGATGAATGGCAATACCAACTTTCGCATCTTTTTGATAATTTTTGCTGATCTCAAGAAAGTCCCCAAGGACTGGCAACTCTGTCGCTAGGAAATAGTCACCTCAACTAGCGTCGCGATCACCATTCACATTTAAGTGTTGAGAAAGGCAACACTGATTGCTGAAAAGTCCATAAGTGAACAATACGTTTAAGAGATAACCGACATTTTCACATTTCAGTTAAACCCGATACAATATTTAGATAACTAGTATATATATGGCCGATTCCACTTTTTTTTCTTATACCGATTGATTGTAGATATATTCGTCTTACAGAATCCGAAAGTGCCATCAGTAATCTTGATAGATAAATTCAGGACGCGTTATAGTGAATGTGAAAACAGGTTTTCCAGGTTTATGTATGTACTTTTTCTGAGAGTAAAGTGTGTCCGCTAGCTTTATATTTATTTGAAAATACCATTAGTTTTATTCTAAAGCACCATACAGTATTGTACAGATCAGGAAGCAATAACACTCTATCGTAGGTAGCAATAATGAATGCGGCTACGAATGCACAGAACAAATTAGCAAAAAGAAACTTCGCAGTCGTTAAACCCCATACACATAATATTTTACAAACCTAAGTACTCATACCCTCCTTATCTTCTGCGATATGTTTTTTTTCAAATAATATGAAATGTGTCTATCATAGACACATAGGGATCACTTCGTCCACTGTTGCCTGTTGATGTACTGTTGTCTGTTGATGTACGGTTGTCCGTTGTTGTTGTCTGTTGCTAAAAAGGGTTAACATTTGCCTGTAATATCCGCATACTTCGATACATTTAAACCAAACTTAAAACCAAAAAGTAATAGGTGCAACGTGGGATCCCTCATTTGTTGATGAGGTCAAAAGTGACATACCAAGGTCAAAGGTCATGTGAGGTCAATTTGTAAGTTGACCTCAATTGAAACGTTGAAGTTTAATTGGAACCAAATTTGAGTCATAGGTGCAACATTGGATCCCTTATTTGTTGATGAGGTCAAAGGTGACATACCAAGGTCAAAAGTCATGTGAGGTCAAGTTGCAAGTTGACCTCAATTGAAAAGTTGAAGTTAAATTGGAACCAAATTTGAGTCATAGGTGCAACAATGGATCCCTCATTTGTTGATGAGGTCAAAGGTCACATTCTTAGGTCAAAGATCATATAAGGTCAAGTTGTAAGTTGACCTCAATTGAAAAGTTGAAGTTCAATTGGAACCAAACTTAGTTTATAGCGGTTATACACGCAAACCCTCATTTGTTTATGAGGTCAAAGGTCACATATCAAGGTCAAAGGTCATATGGGCCTATCATTCACAATCCGCGACGGCAGGCGACACTAGCGGTCCGAGGACAGCGATGTATTTTTCTATATAACGCTTATGAAGGCGCGTAAATACAACTCCTGCGACACCAAATAATATTCGAAGGTAACATTCTGGTACATGAACATTACCTACGAAATCGCCCTTCTTTGGTTGATATCTCAAAAATGTTAAAATGCAGCAAGTTTTTTTTTTTTTTTTTTTTAGACACATAGGGATCACTTCGTCCACTGTTGCCTGTTGATGTACTGTTGTCTGTTGATGTACGGTTGTCCGTTGTTGTTGTCTGTTGTGAAAAAGGGTTAACATTTGCCTGTAATATCCGCATACTTCGATGGATTTAAACCAAACTTAAAACCAAAAAGTCATAGGTGCAACAATGGATCCCTCATTTGTTGATGAGGTCAAAGGTCACATTCTAAGGTCAAAGATCATATAAGGTCAAGTTGTAAGTTGACCTCAATTGAAAAGTTGAAGTTCAATTGGAACCAAACTTAGTTTATAGCGGTTATACACGCAAACCCTCATTTGTTTATGAGGTCAAAGGTCACGTATCAAGGTCAAAGGTCATATGGGCCTATCATTCACAATCCGCGACGGCAGGCGACACTAGCGGTCCGAGGCCAGCGATGTATTTTTCTATATAACGCTTATGAAGGCGCGTAAATAGAACTCCTGCGACACCAAATAATATTCGAAGGTAACATTCTGGTACATGAACATTACCTACGAAATCGCCCTTCTTTGGTTGATATCTCAAAAATGTTAAAATGCAGCAAGATTAGCAGTGGCAGCTATAATGAGGATATCACTCTCTACCTATTCCGTAAATATCATTTACTATCTCTTTTCTTCAGTAGGGGTAAAGTTGTCTAGTTTAGAAAAGCTTTCCTAATAGTTATTTTAGATTTTTGTTCATTTCATATATTTTCACCAATAAAGACACATACATTTCATAGAAGAACACTTACCTTTCCAATCCTCAAAATAAACAATTGCTTGGTTTCTTTCTTCATCCAAGTCTATTTCACGAACATTTCCACCACCACTTCGTCGTTCATTTTCAAAGTACAATTCAATGTTATCCAAAGAGGTTCCTGGTTTCAGGTTTGTTACAAGTATGCAGTCGGGTACGTACACAACAGACGCAGTTATTCGTTGACCTTTTAACGGTTTCCTTTCAAATTGCTCAATTGCGTTATACAAATCTGTACAAATGTAAATTTAGCCAATTATTATGCCGATTCTAAAACGGAAAATATGTATAAATATAGCGTATTTCTAAATATATTGCATAATATTTAACAAGATATTAAAAATATTTGTGAAGTCGTCTACAGTATTACTATGACGCACACACATCTGCCTCTCAGTGTATATAAAAACAAACACCAGAGAATGCATATATTTTAGTTTTTGTTATCCTTGTTAAAATGAATACTCTAGTATCTTCTCAATACCTTTAAGTTGATTAACATAATGTAGATAATATGTTTCCTTTTGTAACATCTCATACAAAAAAATGAGGTAAATCGGATTGCTATAAAAATCATTCCATTAGGACCATGAAAAGTTTTTGGCCTCTCGTGTAAACACAAAAGGTATACATTTTTAATCCTTATATTCAAGATAATTTTATTTCCACAAACAATGACAACATTAACCAGTATAAAAATAGCGTATTAAAACAATGACGAGGAGGAGATAACCAAAAGGCCAAGAAAGGACAGAATCGGTCACCCCAAATGAAAACTTAACTTGTTCCTATATATAACATTTAAACTTAAAGGAAAAGAAACTATATAATCAAACAAAGGGATCACAAACAGCAAGCTCCAAGGAATATATTTATAGTTAAATTTGCTGATGAATGACAGCATATTTATACTTCTTTTTCAGAATTCCTTTAAATTTGAAACGTTTTAAAGATTATCTAGGATTGAGTTACAAATACTTGGTCCACATGATCTGAATCCGTTAGAAGCAAATATAGTTTTATTTTTCTGCAGGTCATAATTCTTTGCATGTCTCGTTTCACAGTCATGAACATTGCATCTTATATTGAATTAATCATTGAAAATAGATAGAAGGTTATTACTTGACTATTTATATATAAATAGTTCCAGATCCAATTTGAAATTTTCATATACGTTAAGAATATTGAGTTCTCCAAATAATGACTTACTATGACTTCTGAAGTGAATATTACAAATATTTCGGACTGCCCGTTTTTGTAGTTTAAACACTTTATCCAGATATGTCTTACACGAATTACCCCCATACCAATATTCCATAATTTAAATACGGTACAAGGAACGCAAAATACGTTTTGGTATAAAGTGTTTAAACGTTTGTTCAGCATACCAATATTTCTAGGTATAGTTTTAGAGATAGCACTAATATGTTCCTTTCACGTTAAATTCTCGCCAATTATAACACCTAGGAATTTAGTTTTATATACCCTGGTAAGAGATGGTACATCTTTCAACCACGCATGAAATGTTTGCAAATTTTTATCCCTGTTACTTATTCAGTTATCTTAATATGCTCAAGGATGAAAAAGTGACATAATCACGATTTGGAATCATTTGTCATTATAGCCTAGAAACCACCACATTCCATGCAGCCTCATTATGTAAGGTCCTACGGATCTAACGCTGGACAAACTCGGAAATTGCTCTGTCGAATTACCACAAAAGTAACTTATCCATAAGTTGGCGAGTATAACTACTAGTGTAGGAGCTAGGACCCAGGTCAAACATCATCGTTTACCCCTCACTACAGAAAAGGTTTTACACCTTTGGTAGTTAGTATCAACGCTAGGTAGGTAGTACTCTCAAATTGTGGTGTCACTTTTTCAATAGGGGCCAATTTAAGTTTACACAGGGGTCAAACTTTTAAAATGATCCAATCATGTTGAAATGTATGCCATATTGTCCGGCTAGTCATAAGGATTCCAAAAATGTATAGTTTGTACCATCTATGACCAATGGTTTTGGAGTTATAGGGTAAAAATGGCTAAAATGGTATAAAAGGTCAATTTCTATTTGTACAGGGGTCAAAATCAGAAGTTGCTCCAATTTTGTTGAAAATGATAGAAGTTGTTCATCTAGCTTAATGAGTCAAAATAAGGAATAGTTTGTACCATCTGCAATGCATAGTTACCATGTTATGGGACAAAATAGGCCATAGGTCAACATACCCAATTGGTGTTGACCTTCTTTGACCCTTATCTCCCGTAAGTAAGCATTTAACATAATACAAACTATACCTTTTAGGAGTCCTCCTACCTCAGGCAATAACTTGCAAGTATTTAAAACATAATCAGATTAACTTTTAATGTTGACCCCTGTACAAATTGAGATTGACCTTTTTTACCATTTTAGCCATTTTTACCTTATAACTCCAAAACCAATGGTCGTAGGTGGTACAAACTATACATTTTTGGAATCATTATGATTAGAAGGACAATATGGCATACATTTCAACATGATTGGGGCATTTTAAAAGTTTGACCCCTGTGTAAACTTAAATTGGCCCCTATTGAAAAAGTGATACCACAATTTGAGAGTACTACGTACCTAGCATTGATGTAGAGGTCCATACTAACTACCAAAGGTGTCAAACCTTTTCTGTAGAGGGAGGTAAACGAATTCCTTAAATAAGGCCCCTATGATATTCTGTTCCTCCTCTATACAAAGTTAAGCTTATATATCAAGTAATTTGCCCCCCGAATTGGTGCACTCCGGTTCTAGACACCGAAACTATGTTCTTTTTTACCTATTTCAAATCTGACGGGTTTATTCAAATGTAAATAGGTGCGCATGTACTCCCCATTGCACAATGCATTACAAAGTGTTAAGAACGGTCGCATTTGTTTGTTTGTTTTTGTTTGTTTGTTTTTTGGTGGTGGGGGTATTTGGGGGATATTTAACACTTAACTGCATAAGGGGGGGGTTCCTAGGTACCCAACTTTAGTTTTTCAGCCGGCGATTTTTAACGCTGCAATATATTTGGTTTATATTTGTTGTATTTGTCTAACTTTTAGTTGCGCTTGCATTGGTGCAAAAAAAATCAAATCCATCGCGTCGTTTTTGCGTTAATTAGCATGGGTACCTAGGAGCCCCCCCCCCTTATGCACTAACGGAAGTGCCCATGACAAAAATGAAAAAATCTTATTAGAGTTAATGTGATTCTGATTTTCATAATGCATACACCTAGTGACACAAACAAAGTAAATAATTAATTAAAAAATCTTGCAAAGTATAGTAGGCCATTGGAGCCATAATATTTTATAAACATCATGTAGCGGTTTACTGTAGGAACCTATGGTAAATTATACAAGTAACCCTAAAAAAATATAAAATGGCATGAGACATTTAGGTTTGTGCTTTATATGGTAAATATAGTTCATTCTTCACCAATTAAAACAACCAGCACAAGTCTAGGCGAATCAATGCCGTAGAAAATGCAGAAATAAGTTAGTGTCTTTTTCGCACATTTTGACGCGAAATTAAAATCAATGTTTTGCCCCTAATTTTTTTACTGAACAACTTTGAGTTTTTATTTCTTTATTGTTGATGTCTTTGAAGCTTCTAACATGTGGTGGATTTCATCTAAACAATCCTTTAGGAAAGTGGTTATATTAGGGGGGGTCCCTAGGAACCCCCCGTTATGCACTAACGCAAGTGCAAACCCCTTATGCAGTTAAGTGTTAAAATTGAATATCTAAAATAAATACATCTTTAATAAATACTTGTAAAATACAATGTAAAAATACACTACATTTCGATCACATTTAAAATAGAAACGGGCATGCGTAGTGGGATTAGGTGGTCAAGGCAGAGATATAGTTCTAACGTATGGGTAATGCAACTAGTCTTAGAGTTTCAAGAATAATTTTTACCGTCAATTTCGTCTGAAAACGTCGTCATTGCTGTACCGGGACTTTATACGTAGATAACTCGGGATTTCGCCTTTTTGTGCAATTTTCTATGGAATAGCAGCAGCAGGTTCTCAGACACATAATCTGTATTCCAGGACAAGAGGAGACAGTGTGATCCACTGGACGTTTTGGGCGAGGTTTCTTTTGTTTGACAGGTACAACAGTAAGAGTGTTTCCTTCCAATAGATGATCCCTCAGCTATTTCCTGATTGAGCCACTGTATGAAAAAAGAAGGACCTGGCAGGATAAGCAAGAGAGAAGCGCCCTCAGTTTTGACATTGCGTTATCTGTACCCATTTTACAAAGCATATAAACTTTAAATTGTGAAGTTTTCTGATCCAACTTTGAAAACCACGAAATTTTCATATTTTGAAGAAAATTGCACTTTTAGAGGAAATCCATTGAAGACTACACTTAAATTCACTCATAGTGCAAAATAGATTGCGTTTTACCATGTGAAGTTATTACCTGTATTATCTTAATCAGACTTATGTCGTGAAATTTAAAAAAAAAATCCGCTACTCCCCCACGCCTATTGTACCCTATTGTAATGTCTCCACATGCGGTCGGAATAAGTCTACTTATGCTGGACATAAAATTATTCGGTATAAGTGTCGGATATACAACTTGCCGTGTGAATGCGCCTCGGATTTAACTCTAGTACTGGTAAAGTACACGTGGACGTTCTATCGAACTGACGGTGGTATTTTCGTCTTTTCTGAAGTAAGCACGGAACGCAGTGGCGTTTACTCGGTGTGGGCCAAGTGGGCGACTCATCAGGCACCTTGGGAAAAAGAATTTGGGAGAAATTTTGAAGGCATAGAGAAACAGAGGGGGCAAGGAAAGGGGGGGGAGGAGTAAAGAGACGAGTAAGTCAGGGAAAGCCGGTGTTTTGATGTTATTATTTACAAGCATTCAAAGCGAAACGAGTACACATTAACCGCTCTCTACCGAGGGGGGGGGGGTGTTGGTTACCACCCCTTCAGGTTTTTTCCCCGCTTGCTAAATCACCTTTTGGTGCCAAATTATTTGAATTAATTGCAATTGAACATGTTCCGCTCCTTTTTCCAAAAACAAACATCTCACACCGGGGGTAGAGGTAAAGATTACAGGGTGACTCCCAAAGTGATGGATGGGGGGGGGGGGGGGGGGGGGGGGTGGCAACCAGGCAACCCAACTCCCCCTTCGGAGACAAGTAACCAACTTGCCCTACCAACACAGACATCACAGTCACTTGATTTTGTACCAATAGATAGCTAGCTCTCCTCTTTTCATTGATAACCAAAATGCAGGACCAAACATGCCTATCAATTACGTCACAATGCCGTCATAAAGATTCGCAAGTCAGCAAAACTGCCATTTCATAGACACACCCAGTGAAAAATTCCATTTTTCCCGCCAAAAAGGTGAGGAAAATCAGATTTTCATGCGTGTTTTTCTCTACTTGATGTGAATGACTAGTTGCTTATATGCAGCATTTTAAGGAGCTATAAGAAGGTGGTTTGAGTGTCCGCTAAAATGTCACCCAATAATTCATAAGTATTTTCGGACTTTCCCTTCCTCACATATGACGTCATAATGGGGTGTTGGTACTTATTTTTGGTACCAATGGAAGAAGACACTCCTTTGGGTACCAAATGTTAGGAATCGTGTGTTCAGTAACGATAATCACGGGGGTGGTGGTAACCCCCCCCCCCCCCCTTCGGGAGTGTTGTAACAAAAATGGCTCAGTAGACGAGGTTAAACTTCCCAATGCTACATTATTTTGTCCAATCGGGATACGCCACTGTTCGGGGGAAAATTAATCTTTGCCCCTCCACTGCAAGGGAGAATCTTCAGTCTTTGACCACCCTTGACGAGAGGTCTAGTTCGCATTCGGCGATGTTTCGAGTGTTACAACAAAACAGTCTTCTGTCTTACCCTCGTACCGCTTCGATGCAAGGTTAGCCTGATCGGTTTAGGGCCTTGCATGGACCATGGTTTAAAGTTCAAGGTGTGGAGACCTTTGGATCCGGCACAAGCCGGGCACGCCTAGAGGGCGCGAGCCAGAGTTTATCGTTACGAAAAAGTTAAAGAAGTCATATCACTACTCCTTATTTTCACGAGTTAAAGGAAGTCATATCATACTTCGTACCAAAATAAACTTCTGTGTCAGGTTTTCTGCACAAATCAAACTCTTGTGTTCGTTTCTGTTTTGTTTTTCATAAATGATATTTTTATGAAACTAAAAATATATTTCCTAATGAAGCCCAGCGTCTATTTCCCATCCCAGCGATCGGGGTTTGTTTGCATTGGAAGATGCAGTGCGCAACAAGACTCTTTCAACGTCCATCGCCTACGTTACCGAATTTGCCAAGGTCCGAGAAGGAAGCTTGGAGCGTATTTATGGCGTAAAAAATCGCAACGAAATATAGGATTAGTTTTTGGTTTATAGCGGCTATATTACACGATTATTTTTTTGGAAAAGATATTTTTGGCATCCTGAAGTCATAAGCTTTCCATTTACTCCATGGGATCAAAGAGAGAAAGATGCTTGCATAAGGACATTGGTTACGCATATTACGCATAACTGATTTCTGCGCAGTTATTATTGTCTAATTATACCTTTAATATATGGGGTATGTCAAAAGTTGCACATTTGATTGAAAATTAATAAAATGTCATCACAATTTCGTTTCCTAAATATCAGTGACCAGTAGATGTACATCATGCTGCATTGACTCGTGCAAATAATAGCACTGCTGATATCCAGTAAATCCGCTGGGTATGCAGAGGATAAAGCACTTTTTATCTGGAAGTACAGAGCCATTGTTATTTCCCACACAGTTGAAACAGATTACAGGTGCTCATCACCCAATTAAGATTGAGCTATTTTTTCATGACGCAAAGCACAAGATACTTGTCCTCTTTCACGAATAAATAAACCTTAGGCTTCTACTGTGCGTTCAATTAACTTTGACCGTATATTTCATAATTTTTTCCGAAAAGGAAACAAAGATGAACAAAACACCATGAAAGAAAGTTGTTTGGCAGACTGCGACCTAACATCTTTGTGCAGAAACAAAACTTAACTTACAGTAGTAACTTGCCGCGTAACCCCATTTCTATTCAATTTACGTGTTGTTAGCATAGGTTGCTAGACCCCCTTCTTTTGTATTTTTCTAAATACATGGGTGGTAAATTGAATGGAAATGAGGTCCACCAACAAGTTCTGGATCTTGGTTCTGCACAAAGAGTTAGGTCACAGCTTACCAAGCAACATATCCACCATAAGGTTTGTTCACATTAGTTTCTTTTTTCAATTAATGATGAACTATACAGTCAAAATTATTGAACTCGCAGTAGAACCTCAAAGTTTATTTTAATCGCGAATGAGGCCAGCCCAGTCCAAACTGGGTAGACAGTTCATATAGGAGTCCCTTAATGAGGTACTTAATTGATTCCGTCCTGTGCTACTTAAAGGAGAACCCGTACAACGAATAACATTAAACAATATACACTATAAAATAATTATTGACCACATATCGAGTGGTTTCATAGAAAAACAGAATTATATAACCCTAACAATGAATTAAACCATCTAGTCTGACCATGTGCTATTTAAAAATCGCGCTAGTGTATAACGTGTTATGCGGTACGACCGGCACGTTTAGGTCATACATGCCATAGGAAATACACGTTATGAAAGCGTCATGTGTGAAGATGTATGACGCTGCTGTGCGGTCCGTATCGCATAACATAAATACATATCCCATATACAGTAGCGCGAATTTCAAATAGCGCATGGTCAGACAAATGCTTTTAATTCGTTTTATGGTTAGTATAATTCCGTTTTCCCATGAAACCACTCCATATGTTGTTCATAATTGTTTTTATAGCGTATTTTGTGTAAGTTTTTTTCTTGATACAGGTTCTCCTTTAACAACATCATACAGAGCATGACGTAATCAATGGCAATACCTCATTTGCGTACCCTAAACTGGGCGGGGATAACGAGTCTTTAACGCCTGACATCTTTTCAGCTGCATGGACATAAACAATGGCTCTGTAGTTCCAAATACACAAAGGGGAATCTGAAGTGCTTTGTCCGCTAAATACCAGGTGAATTTACTTATCAATAACGCCACTATTTGCTTGAGTCAATGCAGCATTGTGTATGTCCCTTGATCACTGATATTCAGAAAAGAAATTGAGATGCCATTTTATTCATGACACTTTGCCAACGCTTTACAGTTGCCATAACCAATAAATGGTAATTATAATATTTATTATTATTTATAGTGGGAAAATGGTTTACCTCTGCGAAGTATGTAATCAAAATGAACAATTTTTCCTCTGATTCCATGGCCAAATTTGTATATGTAAAGGATAATTGACTTAGCTGCGTGCATTATGTAGATCTTGCGTGTGCGTACTAGGTGGTGACAACTCGTACTCACACGCAATTATCTACATAATGCCGCCGCTCAGCAAATAACCGTCATACACTTAGCGTACATCAGTTCAAATACAAGTGTGAATATATGATATGTGTAAAAATGTTATAAAAAATGTACCGTATACAAACTAACAACGTTAACAATAAACAAACATCGGTGACAACTGCCTCCTTGCTCAATCACCTGTATTCGATCAATTCGCAGTTTAGGATTATTTTTGTTTGATGTTACTTTTAAATTTTAAAAGCCCATGGTGTTTGAACCAGCTAATGAGGTTCTTTCAGCTTACAAGCAGTATTCTGACGTCACAGAACATACGTGAAACTGACCAACAACAAATATTGCTCTTAGCGTAGTATGAAGTTGAACTTCTCCATTAAATGTATTGAGCCAATCTGTTCAATATTAGGCCTATACTAGTGTGGGCTTTACGACGGGATCCATGGGTTATATCACCTCCCCATGGTAACTTGTAATTAAATAGCACTACAAACAAAATTCCACATGTGGCCTATTAAGTTTTGTTGAAAGATTTTTGTATTGTACCACAAACCCAATTAATTCGGCAGCCTCAACGAATAAACTACTTGGAGGATGTGGTTTCAGAATACTGAATCGCCTGTTTATATTCTAACTAGAAATGTCGCACTGTCTCCGCCCATTATTATATTGAGAGTTCTTTGACAAAGCTATCATGGCGTGCATGAGGGGAATCCCTCAATAGAGCTATCATGTTACGAATTATTTTCCATTACGTTTTTTTTTGAGTAGTGACACTCCTGTCAAATTAAAGTAAACAATAAAACACTGTCACAAAAATTCATGCGACTATGCCATCCGCAAGGGCATTTGGTGTCTGAGGGTTTGTAATTACCCGAGGGTTATTGGTCAATCCACAATCCACCATTTTAGGAAATTTTCACCTAATAATTGGTCATGTGATCCCACCAAAATCCTATTCTTACACATAATCCGGAATTTAATGCTCATTTTAGCCACAAGCTTAGTACTTACACGAAGTTTTTGCATAATCATAATGCCTGTCCATCCTCACCTTAACATACCCTTCACCCGATTGGAGACCAGAGGGGGCTGAAAGAAACCGTCGTGCCATCACCGAGCCCTTTATGGGTCTGGCCTATGGCTGTTTGGTAAATAAGAAACCTCGGACAGTCAAGACAATAAGTTAAACCCACTCCTGAAAGACTTCCTTGAGGAAATTGCCAACCTGGTCTACGGTCTCAGAAATTGCATGGATCGAACTCTCTATCGGCACACCATGCATGGTAATCCTATGATGCTCTAGTGAATTTGCCTGACCAGTGAGCATGGCAGCCTGTTCAGAGAGTTCCACGTCAGTGTACAGTCTGCAGAAATGCACCAGACAGGTTCGGAACATGGGTGGTGCACTCTGGGACGAACACGTCGGCTGAATGACCTCTTACCAGGTCCCCTTCCTTTTGGAGGATGATCTGTTCCCTTACAAGCATCCAGCGGCCTGGGAAACCACAGCTGCCGTGGCCATAATGGGCTACCAGCAGCCTCAGGACCAGGCAGTCCTGAGACAGAGCCACTCAAGGACTTTTGGGATCATGGCAACCTGGAGAAGCTATGATCAAGCATACGCTATCAATCCTGACCGGTCCGCTGCCATGGCGTCCCGTTTGACTGCCCGTGGATCCGGGTTCCAAGAGTATGCCCCTAATATGCCACAATCTGACGATTCATGACTGAGGCAAACAGATCCATGTGTGGACGGTCCACCATCTAGAAGATTGTGCCGCAATGCCATAAAGACGGCGAACAACTCGAGGACGTTTATGTGGTGTTGAGCCACGGAGGCTGGTCAGCGGCCTGCCCCCGAAGAGATAGGAGGTG
This sequence comes from Ophioderma brevispina, assembly GCA_023653785.1. Lineage (NCBI taxonomy): Eukaryota > Metazoa > Echinodermata > Ophiuroidea > Amphilepidida > Ophiodermatidae > Ophioderma > Ophioderma brevispina. Next base: position 1,620 of record JAMKCH010028456.1, on the reverse strand, counting down.
TGCCCCCCTCCCCACTTAAACGCATCCGTCGTCAGGGTGTTTAAACGCATCCATTGTCAGGTTGTTTGATAGGTCACAGGTAGGCTGAATGGGACTCCTTGCCTCATATGAGTGGCAAAGTCCACCATTGAAGGTATGAGGTGAGGTAACCTTTGTCTTCTTGGGGGAAGAAGGTCCCGGTTTACCACTGCCAACAAGTGTTTCATCTGGCCAGCTAAAACACATAAATTTGAAACCTAATGGCTGCATCTAATCTTGGGACCATCATTTGCTTTCATTTTAGCACAAAATAATCTGTCACGCCACCTTACCTTTGGTAGTGGAAGACAAGACTCAGGTTTGGAGGTAGGGGATGGTTGCCACCTTAGAATATTTTTCTTTTTCACTTCTATCAAAAATATATATGCTTTATGCACTTAATACCTCCTGTGTATGTTACACAAACTTGATTTTCCTTTCATAATCACCCCAAAGACATAGCAAAATCATACATTTCTGTATTTTTAGCTCAAAATAGAAATTGGCTTATTTTCAACAACAATCGGAGAAATCAAGTTTCCCATGATTATTACTTCATTAAAACATTACTATGACGTAAAATGGAGGGCTATTGGGACGTTTTTGATATCAATGGAAAGAGGAGACTTATACCAATCCACCTGTACCAAAATCAAAAGGGTCAGGGGCTTTGTAACTAAGAAATCCAAGGTCTTAACCAACACCTTTAAAGACGAAGTTTAAAGTACAATTTCATGCAGATAGTGCTTACTATTTTGAAAATCAAGGAATGATTCATTTGATCGTTTTTCCTATATGCTAATTGTGTTTGTTGACCCCAAAAACCTTGGTATAGACACCTCATTTGTGCTTTAATGGTTGTAGAGTTATGATCCATGATATGCCTTAAAAAGGTCATTTACCTTTGACCTTGAATATATGACAAACGCAGCTGCCAGAAGGCCGGACAAATTTTTTTTCATAATAATGCACATATAGCCCTACGAGAATATACAAAAAGTCCTTTTATTATAATTTTTCAAGGTTGAATCACATGTGGCCTCTACTATGAACCGACTTTCAGCGCTCGCGTATGTAAAGCACAAGCGAACTGCAACTGAAAGGCGGCACTGGGTGCACGCGCGCGTCCATACTTCAACCGAGACAAAGTATAGTTTATCTCCCCTACATTTATTCCTTATATTAAAGCATTTTATCCTCGGTATGTTCTTATCGTGATAATATTCAAATTCAAATTGCTTTTAGAAATCCTATAGGCATATTTATTATTTAATTCTTTTTTACTTTCTTTTTTAATTCTTTTTTTCTCAAACACGGCATATATTTATTTCTCCAAAACGGCATATTGCTAATTCCCTATATAAGCGTATACTCGCCGTTAACAAATATTCCGCACCCCTCACGTTTGAATGCTAAATAATGACTGGCTAAAATATGCTAGCCTCAAAATATATCATATTGCTTTCCATCCAGAAGTTTTTTCTCTGGTCCCTCTCTACAGTACAAACTTCAATGAAAAACTACATGACAGCAGTACTAATAATTTACGAATTTCCAACCCCTTTTTCGCCGTTTCTCGTGTCTCTCCCCTGTCCTCCTCTT